>SNQJ01S0023701.1:0-13509 GCA_010110895.2 Picea sitchensis | reverse complement strand
CCGACTTGTACCCTTCACAATACAAATTAGGGTTTCACAATAGTCTTACTCTTTGACAATATAGCAAGGGGTCTCACACACATCCTCTAGTGCTCCGCCACTAGGGACAAGTCCACATGTGCTCAACCACAAGGGACGTCACTCTCAAACAGATCAACTCAACTAAATCCATAGGAGTACGAACTAGAGAGCCATCTCAAGACGACTAAACTAAGTCCATAGGAGTACAACAGGAGACCATCTCAAGTCATCTCAACTCAGTCCAGAGGAGCAGGACAAGAGACCAACATAGATTAACTCAACTCAGTGCAGAGTACGACTCACCTATAAATTGGTGCTCTCTCAGATCAACTCAACTCAGTCTAGAGGAGTACGATCTGGAGAATGTCTCATGAAGCTGCAATCATCAACACTTCCTCTCAGCTAGGGAGGCATTCTCCACCAGGTCAAGTCTCTCACGGAAGTACTCGAACTTCCTCCTGGCAAGCAGTTTGGTGAAGACATCTCCAACTTGCTCGTGTGTAGAAAGCTACTGCACATGTACTGCTTTCCTCTGCACCATATCTCTGATGTAATGGTATTTGATCTCGATGTGTTTCGATTTATCGTGAAACACAGGACTCTCTGAGAGTTTCACACAGCTCTGGTTGTCGCAATGGATAACGGTGGAATCCATATCATGTCCAAATAAGTCTGCAAGGAGCTTGCGAAGCCACACTGCTTCGCGGACTGCCACACATAATGCAATGTACTCTGCTTCTGCGATACTCAAAGCCACAGAAGTTTGTTTCCTGTTGCACTAGGAAACCATGGCAGATCCCAAAGTAAAACAACAACCGGAGGTACTCTTCCGGTCCACTGCGCTCCCTGCCCAATCTGCATCGACATATCCCTGCAATCTCAAGTCTACACCGAAGGCATATCTTAGTCCATAACCAACTGTGCCTTGTAAATATCTCAACACATGCTTCACTGCTATCAAGTGTGACTGTCTCGGCTGACTCATAAACTGGCTGAGTACACTCACTGCATAGCATATATCAGGTCTGGTGTTAACCAGATACATCGATGATCCAATCAGTTGTCCATAAAGATGTGGATCAATCTCGCCTGAATCGGAAGAAGTCTCGCTCAGTTTCTTCAGATTCATCACCATTGGTGTAGCCATGGGCTTGCAATCTATCATCCTGAATTTCTTCAATATCTCCACTGTGTATTTCCCCTGACTTAGGAGAATCTCATCAGTCCTCTGCCACACTTCTAGTCCCAAGAAGTAGTGCATCATACCAAGGTCCTTCAACTCAAATTCATAAGCCAATGCATGCTTGCATTCAACAATAAGGCTTTCCGAACCAGTGAGGAATAAGTCATCAACATATAGGACCAAAATTAGGCACTCGTCACCAACAATGTTGTAGTATAGGTTGGGATCAGCGACACTCTTGTTGAAGCCCAAACTCATCAAGTATCCATCAATCTTCTCATACCATGCATGAAGTGCTTATTTTAGTCCATACATGGCTTTCTTCAACCTGCACACATGAGACTCCTTCTCATGTATCACGAATCCATTTGGTTGCTCGATGTAAACTTCTCCCTCAATCTCTCCATTGAGAAAGGTTGTCTTCACATCCATCTGATGTAGTCTTCAACCCATGGATGCGACAAGGGCAATAATCGTACGGATGGAAGTGTATCGGGAAACAAGAGCAAATGTCTCCTCATAATCTATTCCCTCCACCTGAGAGAATCCTCTAGCCACAAATCTCGCTTTGTACTTCTCGACACTTCCATCAACTACATGTTTGATCTTATAGATCCACTTGGAAGTTACTACAGACTTCCCTTTCAGTCTCGAAACAATATCCCACACATCATTCTTCATGATGGATTGATACTCTTCGATCATGGCATATCGCCAACCCTGTTGACCTGCTGCTTCTCCATGACAAGAAGGCTCAGTATCAATGATGTGGCTCATAGCTGAAATATAGCTCGAAAATCTATGTGGTCTCTTGCTCTCTCAGAATGTACCACAAGGAGCTGCATGTCCCTCTGCCTCCTGTAGAGTCTGTCGAGCCCATGCAGGCCTCTTCTGGCCTACCGCAATGTCTCTGGGAACATCAACTGGAGCTACGGGATCAACTGGATCAGTAACTGTCTTCCTTTGGACTGATGAAGGGGGAGAAGGTATTGTCTCTTCTTTCTTCTCGCTGTCAATCTCCATATGAGATTCTCTAGATCTTCAGAAGGCTATCTTTTCCTCAAAGGTGACATCTCTGCTAACCTCGATTTGTCTCTGACCAGGGACGTAGATCTGGTATGCCTTCGAAGATTCACTGTACCCCACAAATGTACCCTTTCTTCCTGAAGGGTCTAGCTTGGTCCTCTTTTCCTTGGGTACATGAATGTATACTGGACACCCAAATATCCTGAAGTGTCCAACCTCAAGCTTCACTCCGGTGAAAGATTCTTCGAGATTCATGTTCTTCAGAATCTTATGAGGACTCATGTTCTAAGCGTACACAGATGTCATGGATCCCTCTGCCCACAGAATCATAGGTAGATTATGATCATGTATCATCACTTTGGTTGCCTCAACAATGGATCTGTTCTTCCTCTCTGCAACCCCATTCTGTTGAGGGTTATAAGAAACGGTGTGCTCCCTCTTGATCCCTGCCTCAATACAAAAATCATTGAAATCCACGGAGGTGTACTCTCCTCCATTATTTGATCTCAGCACCTTGATCTTCCCCCTGGTCTGGTTCTCAACCTGAGCTCTATACTCTTGAAATCTTGCAAGGACTCCATCCTTGGTCTTCAAGAAATAAATCCACATCTTCGAGAGTGATCATCGATGAAGACCACATAGTACAAGTATCCGCTCAAGGAAGCAACAGACATGGGTCCACAAACATCTGTATGTATCAAATCCAAGATCCCCTTGGATCTATTATCACTGCTCAGAGAGGACCCCTTGACATTCTTGCCAAGAGCACAACCTCTACAAAAGCCATCATGCTCGATATGTATCTATGGAAGGATCGTCACCATCTTCCCCAGAGCGGGAAGGGCTCTATAATGTAAATGAGCAAGTCTCCTATGCCATCGCTCAAGCTAATAATATCATGTAACAAGGCCTGAACTGGTCGTACAGTCAATCTATACAAATTGTTTTCTCGAACACCAATCACTCGGGCAGAATCCATGCGTGAGTTCTTGTGCCATGCAAGAACTTTTCCTTAAGAGAAAATAACCTTGTAGCCTTTATCCTCTAAGGCAGAAACAGAGAAAAGATTCTTTTTCATCCCAGGTACATATAGTACCTCACTTAATTGAAGTGGTATGCCATAATCTAGTTGGAAGGAAGAAGATCCAACTCCCTTCACAGTATATCTGGCATTATCACCAAGTACAACATGCAGATGAGACTCTTTCTCTACAAGATCTATAAGATGTTCTCTATATCTAGTCATGTGTCTGGAAGCACCACTATCAATCAACCAAATATCACTATTAGTAGGAATCGTACCTGAGAGTGTTGAAATGAAGAAGAACGCCTCATCCTTTACGCCTTCATCCCTCTGAGGTGCTTCTGAATCAACATCATCCACTTGGAGAAGTGGATGATCTAGATTAACTCTTCCTCTTTTTCCAAGTCTTTTGAAGAAGATCCCTCCTCAATTCACCAAAGAAGGGCTCCATTGCCCAAGATATTCCAAGCACAAGCTTGTTCTCTTTCTCCCTCTCTTTAAATCAAAATTTCTTGGTTACTTTACATATATATGCAAGCAAGTTTGGATCTAGTTTATCTAGCTAAATCATTAGTTCCTTTCATGCATGCAAGTGATAGCATAGATCTGACTTTTGTCTCAAAAGTTTATATCTTAAGAATCTAGATCTAGTATAGGAAAAGAATCCCTTTATGCAAATAATTTTCTAAAATTTTTAGAGGGATAAAAGCTAATCGTTTCCAAGTATTTTCATTGATTAAATCTAGCATTCAAGTGCTTTTAACTTGTTGTTTTAGAACAGATACAAAAGACCCTAAGGAAACAATCTTTTTAGCTTGATTTCCTTACTTCCTTTTTGCCATTTTTATAGATTTTTACTTAAAAATATTTTGGGTTTTCTACTAATAACCAAAGACACCCTTAAAAGTGTTTTTGGCCATCTTTTGTACTCTTTTGTTTGTTGTTTTGTGCAGGTCATTGAATAAACAAGGGGAGATTCTGCCAAAATTTGGTGGATTAGAAGCATTTGAGACTTCCAGAAGCACCCTATACTCTCCTAAAGACTTTTGTAACTTGTAAAACCTTTGATCCATCATTATAAGGATCCAAAATATCTTTTGAAAGAGATCCCAAGTCTCTACAAGAGACCTTTGTAACCGAGTTAATAAAATAAGTGAGCCAAGGGAGGACTCACTTTTTGTTTCCCCCCAAAGGGGATTGGTGTTGTGGTTTTGGGCTTTTTTCATTTAGTTTTTTTTCTTTTGCTTGAAAGTTCTAACAATCTCACAAATAAAGAATAAGCTAAAATAAATCACAACTTTAGTTTTAGTTTTCTTTTTGCAAAGTAGAACGCTAGTTGCTAGTTTAGCTTTCTTTTTCTGCAATCTCAAAGTTTGCAAATAAACCCGTCCCCTCGGCTCCTCGCAAGAGACTGGTTACTAAGGACTTAGTAATTAAAGAACATTTTCCTTTCAGCATTTTACTTTTCTGTTTAAAATAAACCTTCCCCCCAGCTGTCGGTGTTGTTCTTGACCCTTCCAGTTGCGAGCTTGCCTCGATCTTCTGGGAATAAGTTTCATACGCGTCGAGCTGGTTAGTGTAGAGTAGTAATAAATTTAACATGAAAATCTCAAAAGAGGACGATTGCTTGGCTCAAAGAACCGCCTAGGGGGAGTGTGTGAAGTTTTGATGGCAACACCCCCATTACCTCCTAAGGATTCTACGACCTCCCGGTCTTGGATCTTCTAACTCCTGAAACCGAATTGGTTCTTCGAGCCTTCAACAAACCCTGAACAATTTATTCACACACAGATCCCCTTGATGACGCCTGCAAGTTCGGATTACTTGCAACTCCGCTCTCTGGCGCTTGGCAACATCGATCCGCGAGTACTAGTCTCGCGCTAGACGACTCCTCCTCTGTGACCGCGGGCTATAACCTCGGGCCAATCCCTTCGCCACTTCAGGCTTCGGCGATATTGCAACCTCCTCCTTTGTTTATTCCCGAAACAACTTTCTCCGAATTCGTGGATCTCTGCCACGTGCCTCCCTAGATCTGACGGTCCAATTGTACTTCTGTTTTCGCGACTTCACGAAAATTCACTTACCCCCAAACACCACTTCTTTGGACCTCTAACTCTCGGATTTTTCTAATCTATTGCCACATGTCTCCTCGCAGCCAACGATTAAGATTTGCCTCGCGACTTCGGCGATCCCACCTCTCAATATTTCGAAATGCTCTGAATTCCGAAATGCTGAAACACCTCACGACTAGCCTCTGTGAAGCTCTCCCAGATCTGACGGTCTAGAACAATCCCAATCCCTTCTGGACGAATCTCGCTTTGTTGATTCTGGGAACCCTCAAAGTACTCCTCCCTTTAAAGATCTCTCGTCGCTCTTTCTCCTGAGCTTGTTCTTTCTCGAGCCTTTACTTCTTTTGAATACCATGTTCGACACTTAGTCGATTTTCAACCTGTGCACTCCTTGCAACAGGTCTTCCTTTGTAATCCAGCCTCTCTGTGGATGGTTCTTGCTACTCCTCTGAACTTCTGAGTCAGAAGACTCGGTCGCGCACTCCTTGAGGACAAACTTCCTTCAAGCTATCTCCCGAGAACTTCTTGAGTCAAATTGGACTCTGTCACGCACACCTTGCGGACACTATGCAGTCCTTGCACACATATAAGTTTCGCGTTATCTCTTCTGAGCTCGTGAGTCGAAACAGACTCTGTCAACGCACTCCTTGCGGACACTATGCACACTTGCACTTGCTCGTAGAAGAGAAACAATTGAAGCTTATTTAAATCTTCATAGATTCATACAGTCAACCATGTAAATGCATACATAAACACAAGAACAAGAAATAACAGAGAATTGCAAATAAACATACCGTCTACCATTCATTCATTCAGATAGACACGGCAACACCACGCATTTGGGACAATGCTCCTCTGTTATATTCACTCAACTGAAATATACATGTGTTCATATACTGCTTCAACAACTTCTACAACAACTATTAGCAGTCCATCAACAACCATTACAATAGCTTCAGCAACCTCCTCTGGGCAACAATACAAAGCTTTATACAAGAGGGGCTCTTCGAGCTCTTCCCTCCAACTACTCTAGAGCTATCCTATCGAATTAAAAGCTATCAACTACTAGAATTTATTACAATAAATATTTGTGACAAACAGATAAGATCGAACACATAGAATCTGTACTGCACACGACTTCATTAAAAGAAAATACATTCTTCGATGTCCTCATGAAATTATCCAACTCTACAACATTAAAGATGTTCTTTAATTACAACTCCTTTCAAAAGATTTGCGTGATACGCCTTCTTCAAAAATTTAAAATTCTTCAAAATGCACACTAGTGTGCCTAGCTGTCGTTCGCTCGTGCTTTGTTGGTGATGCTCCTACATCAAGTTTCACAGTACTCCTCGGGCTTGTTCCCCTCTGTGTTGGACATCCGACACCCCTAGTGGGCTTTTTGGTGAAACCATTGGGTTTCGGCAAGTTCTCAGCAAATCCTTGAGCTAAAGGAATAACCTCTCTAGAGGCCAAATCTAGTTTAGTTTGCTTTACTTTTACAATCTCATTTCAAAGGCAAATAAAATTCGTCTCATTAATCTACCTTAAAATATCAAAGACAATTTTCATAAAGTAATCGTTCAAACAATTGCCCACGATCTCTCTAAGGCACCGGTCTCATTGTTTCATACACACAAAGCCATTTGTTTCAAGTACATTTATTTCTCAAGCACTTGTTATTATATCTTGAAGTATTTCCTTTATTTACTTGCATCTTGTCAAAGCTATCATGAGTATCCTTTTTATGCAAGTATCTCTTTTATCTATAAGTGATTGTGGTGAATGAAAGATATATGCTCTTAGAGTAGATTTACTTTATGTTTTGTCTTTTGCAATAAACGCCTAGATTTATTTCTTGTACTTAGATTAGTTCAAGCCATAGATTATTTTCTTTAGGGACTACCCCCCTTGGCTTCGCTAGGAGTTGGCCTAGATGGAGGAGTTGAGGATTAGGTTACAGCACCTTAACTCTAACTTTCCCCCAAGGACACACCAAGTGGATTGAAGATTTCATCCACGTCACCTAGGTGTGTATAAAGGCAGTAATAGAAGGCATTGACTATAATGAAACATTTGCACTTGTTGCAAGGTACACTTCCATCAGGACCATCATATCAGTCGCTTCAATTCTGGGTTGGAAACTTCACCATATGGATGTAAAGACAGCATTCCTCAATGGCCAAGTTGAGGAAGAAGTGTATTTAGAACAGCCAGAGGGTTCCGTGGTTCATAGAAAAGAATCACATGTGTGCAAATTAAAGAAAGCACTATATGGGCTGAAACGGGCACCAAGGGCTTGGTATGCAAGAATTGACAATTATCTTCAGAGCCTGGGCTTCTCCAAGAGTGCAACTGATCCCAACCTATATTTCAAGGTAATAGAAAATCATCCCCTGATTTTGGTTGTATATGTTGATGATTTGTTCCTTACAGGAGAGGATCAACTAATAGCCCAGTGTAAGAGGGAGCTCACTTCTGAATTTGAAATGAAAGACATTGGACACATGCATTACTTCCTTGGTTTGGAAGTATGGCAAAGAACAAATGAAATTTTCCTTTCTCGAGGAAAATATACAATTGATATACTGTGCAGATTTGGTATGCTAGATTGTAAATCCATGTCTACACCCATGGTATCTAACTTAAAGAAGTTGCATGAGTCAAATTCTGAATCAAACTTGGTGGACCCATCTATGTATAGGCAGCTTATTGGATCCTTGATGTATTTGATCCATACAAGGCCAGATATATGCTTTGATGTAAGCACCTTGAGTCAATTCATGTCTAAGATGAGACACAGACATTGGATTGTTGCCAAACATGTCCTCGGATATTTGAGAGGGTCCATTGCATATGGACTTAGATACATCTCTAGTGGAAGAGTGTTGCTTCATGGTTATGCTGATTCAGACTGGGCTGGGAGCTCATTGGACTGGACGAGTACTTCCAGATACTGTTTTAGCTTGGGTTTAGCTATGATATCTTGGTCTAGCAAGAAACAGGGCTCCATAGCACAAAGTACAATTGAAGCAGAGTATATAGCAGCCAGTAATGCAAGCAGAGAAGCAATATGGTTGAGAAAGCTTATGTCTGGGTTGTTTCAAGAGAGGTTAGAAACAACTGTTATCCACTGTGATAACCAGAGTTGTTTAAATCTCACAGAGAACCCGGTCTTCCATGACAGATCAAAGTATATTGATATGAAATATCACTTCATCAGAGACATGGTCCAAAGATGTGTCATCAAGCTGCAATGCATTCGTACTGATGAGCTGATAGAAGATATATTGACTAAGCCTCTATCCTTTGGAAAATTTGTATACTTCCGGGATAAGCTTGGTATGGCAGAAAATGCCTCCCTCACTGAGAGGGAGTGTTAAAGGTTGTAGCATCATGAGAAATTCTCCAAGACTACCTTGTATGTCAAGGTTGATTTGAGACTTGGAGAAAAGCCTTGTAAGTCAAGGCAAAAGATAGAAGATGTTGCTACAAATCTTGTGAGCTTTGTGTGTCAAATCAAAAGCCAAGATAAGTCTTGTGAGCTTTGTGTGTCAAAGCAAAATTCAAAGACAAGAAATTCTCCAAGATTGCCTTGTATGTCAAGGCTAACTTGAGACTTGGAGAAAATCCTTGTAAGTCAAGGCAAGAAGATATTGCCATAAGTCTTGTGAGCTTTGTGTGGCAAAGCAAAAGTCAAGACAAGGTAATGTGAAAAGGTTTTCCTAGGTCTTCAAGATGAGCTATGAGTATTCCTTAAGGACTGGCCACCCCTCAGTCAAATAACTCTAGCAATTGACCATGATTAAGGAAGAACTAGGTGATCACATCCCATGAAATGATCCTTATCTGTATAAGGTTACGAAACTTCTTGTGATATATAGATCATGTATGTATGTCAACAAGTCAATGGTCATGTACAAAGACTAAAAGGAACTGTGTGTATACGTATGCCTAGAGAATACCCTCTTTGTTGAGAAGGAGTGTTGAAATTTAAGCAGTTGCAGAGGATATTTTTCCTCTAACCGACTTGGGAAAGTCGGCCTCTAAGTTTCCCTCCTCTAGCTGCCCTCCTCTATTCGTCGTCCTCTAACCGACCTGGGTAAGATGACCCCCTAACCGCCCTATCTAGGTCGGCCTTAACCTAAGCTAGGCCAGCCCTAACCTATCTAGGGTGTCCCTAACCTATCTAGGGTGTCCCTAACCTAACTTACCTAACCAAAAGTCTATCCTACCCTAACCTAGGTCGGCCCTATCCTAGAGGTTGCCTAACCTATATAAAGGAAGGGGAGGTTGTTAGGGTCCTAACCCACACATAGGTAGAACAATATATTTGGATGTAATAAAGGTCAATATTAATAAGGCCTTTCAATAAAATAGAATAAGGCGGATGTAAAAAGACCTAATAGAAGCTTCCGCTTCTAGAAGGATCTTCCTCTAGATGCTTCTTTTTAGTATAAATAGGAGTCGAGGGTATGAGAACCCTAACTTGGATATTATTGTAATAGAGCTCTACTCAACTGGAGGTTGCCCCCTCAAAGAGGCCCGTGAACATTGCTTTCAGATTCAAAGTGTTATTTCTGTTACTATTCTCTTACATTTCAGTGCTATTGTGGTGAATGTTCTGGTTATATTGTTGTTATTCTGCCATTCTAGCATTTTATTTCAGTTCTACATACATTTTATATCTAGTATATTACAAGTGGTATCAGAGCACTTTCCTCAGCAGAAAGTGTGGGTTAATTTTTTTTTCAGAGTAGAGACGTAATCTGTCGTCTTTAAGCCACAGAGATCTGTCATTACGCGCATAAACCCGCGGTTGAGGGATTCATATACACAGGAAATACACGTGGTACTTAAGCGCACATTTGTTGGCCACCCTTGTAACCCCTGTTGGTACCCCTTCGAGTGGTAGCGCATCAGACAGCACCTGTGTACGGATCGGCCTAGATTACTTGAAACCCTCTTTAGATAAACCGATCGGCCACCTGACTGCTATAGTGTCACCGAGAACAGCACTCGGGAAGATACTCTCTAGTACCTGGGTAATCGAGTAGTACGGCTAAGGGTACGGTCTATCCTCCTTAGTTAGTGCCCTGAGATGTTGTGTCGAGTACTATTGTTGGACCCCGCACGTATATCAAAGAGCTATAGCATAGGGCAAACCCTTGTCTGTAGAACCCTTGAATACCTAACCCTTGAGGACAAAAACATAAACAAATTAAAACAGACAAGATCTATTGCCGCGCAACTGTGTTCGGGTTGCCAAGTAAATACACATTTCTTTTTGGTTAAGTGTTTGGGCATTTTCTCTCTATAGTATTCTTCAGACCAGAGTATAACTCCGCAGGTGTAAAATAAAAAATAAAAATAAAAAGTCTGGAAAAAATTTCACCATTATTTGAGACCTATTCCATTAGATTCATCTCTTCGCCCTTATCACATTCATCCATATCATTTTTTGGCAAAATTTTTGACCCCAACAGCTCCTTTTCAATTCCCCCATCCTCATGGCCCAAACCCGTAGCCAAGACTTGGAAGCTCGCTTCAACACCTTGCAATCTGGTCTCATCGAAACCCAACAAGAAGTGAAACAACTCAGTGCTAATGTTGCAGCCATCAATACCACCATGCAGGCCTCAATGGAGGAAATCAAACAAAACCTCACCACCAAGCTTGAATCAGTGTTTTCGGCACTCTGCACCAAACTGCATATCCCTACAGATAACCCTTCGTCTTCCTCACCTCCACATCCTGAAGGTGACCATTCCTCTCATTCCAATAACTCTCAGAACCATCACTTTCAACGTAACCTACGTCTGCCGTTGGTAGATGTGACCAAATTTGATGGCTCAGACCCCACTGGTTGGGTAACCCAAATGGAACATTATTTCTCTTTATACGGCATTACAGATGACTTGGCCAAACTCTGGTATGGTGTTCTCCATCTAGATCAAGAACAGTGGCAATGGTGGCAATGGAGAAAACCTCTCGTCAAGAGTATATTGCTTGGACACACTTTGTGGCAGAGATTTATGAACGCTTTGACACTGACACCAACCATTTGGGCCGTTTGACAAAGTTGAAACAATTAGGAACAGTGGAAGACTTTATAGCTGCATTTGAGTGCCTGGATTTTAGAACAGAGGGCATGTCTGATGCCTTTTTCCGAGAGTGTTTTATCAGTGGCCTCAAGGATGAGATTCGGGCCCATGTCCTCATGGCTCGACCTCAGAGTTGGGTGGAGGCTACTAAAAGAGCTAAAGAAGCACAACAGGTTGTATCTTCTCAAAACCGAAAATTCTCCTTTATCCCTCGCCCTAAACCAATAAATCCCACTACAACCTAGGCTCCACTAAAGATCCAAAAATTGACCAGGGCTGAAATGGCTAAATGCCAACTCAAAGGCCTTTGTTATAACTGTGATGACAAATATTTCCCGGGCCACAAGTGTAAAGAACAAAATCTTTTTATGGCCATCTCCGAGGATATTTCGGAAGAGGATGTAGAAACTCCCCTGGTGTCTGAGTCACCTGAATCCACTAAACCGGTCATTTCACTCAATGCTCTCACTGGCTTCTCCCCTCCCCAAACCCTCAAGCTAATCGGTTACATCAAGCATCGGAAGGTCATTATTCTGGTTGATAGTGGCAACACCCATAATTTTATTCATCGCCGCATTGCCCAAGAAACTCAATGCTACATCCATGCCATCATGAAATATTCTAGGTTGTAAAGTTTGGGGAAAACCTCCTAGTTTTGGTGTTGGACTTTCGTCAAACACTTTGCATGCTCCTGTATTTATGGTTGTAGGTGAAAATTGGTTGGACACCAGGTTGTCTCTTTGTTTTGTTTGCTGAAATGTTGGTTTTCTAACACCTTATACCTCCCCAATGAAGTGCCAAGTGTAGTATTTTGATATTAAACAAAACCCATAAAATGATAATGAAAACATTCACATTTAAATGAAACAATTTGCTAAACTCTGGCTGTTTTTTATTGAATAATAATGCTAAATCAATGACAGTCAAAATGAGGTAGGAATACCTCTCGACATTGAAGGGAATGACTGAGGAATGAAACTTGGAAACCTCAAATCACCACAACCATGAGAAAATTGGTCAAAACAGTCCACACGTGCTGCAAAAAGGGGACAGCCCAGGTAGTTACAGCATTGTCATATGATTGAGATGGTACAGCAGCCTCAAGCTCTGATATATATCTCCCTCCTTGCAAGATACACGCCTCCTCTAGAAATCGACTAGCAGAACCCTTCCCTTTTCTTCCACGCAGCCTTGAGGATGTAGACACGGCCAACAAAGAGGTAACACGCAGCCAATGGATGAAAGCTAACCGAATTATCAGCTGAAGATCACGCCCATGGTAAGGATAACACGCCCTTGGTGATGTTTATCTCCCCCACAAGAGACAATACGCTGCAAGGAAAAGGAGGACGCGCCCAGCTCAAAGAAGAATGCCAAATACTCCCCACGTGCCAAAAAAGAATGTCCTTCCTCTGCTCAGATCTGAAA
Source organism: Picea sitchensis (assembly GCA_010110895.2). Classification (NCBI taxonomy): domain Eukaryota; kingdom Viridiplantae; phylum Streptophyta; class Pinopsida; order Pinales; family Pinaceae; genus Picea; species Picea sitchensis. The sequence goes on along the minus strand of SNQJ01S0023701.1, from coordinate 654 downwards.
ATGAAATCGTCTCCAATAAATCTCCACGAGAACACAATGCCAATACCTGCAAATGAAAAGCCTGAATGGCTTCTCCAATCTCCCGGCTAGAACAGATAGTTTCACTACCAAATCCGAGTGCCGAAATGGGTTTCCAGCTGAAACCCTCGTTTGCTCACCGAGCTCTTCTCCAAAACCCAATTTTCTAAATGAATAGTCAATAATCCCTTTTCCACCCTCAACCGTCCTTTTATTCCTTCACTTTTCTTTTTCTCCATTAAAATATTCATTTAATTAATAATTGGAGAGAAATATCCTCAAAGTGGGGTTTAATATTAATAAACTCACTTTTCCTAAGTTTTCACTTTATAATTCGAAAGTGACTTTACCAATATTATTTCCCTAAATCATCTGTCTAATGGTTTACGGGAAACTGTGTAAACCACCACGGTATTCTGACTGCCTAGGGAGAATGGGACATTACACGTCAATAATTTCCAAATCATGATTGCCAATGGTGGTTCCATGAAATGTGGAGGGCGTTGTGAAAATGTGCGTCTCCAAATTGGTGACTACCACCTGAAATCCCATATGTTTGCTATCGACATGGGAGGTTGTGACATTGTGTTGGGTGCAAACTGGCTAAGAACTTTGGGTCCCATTCTCATGGATTTT
>SNQJ01S0023700.1:48956-78936 GCA_010110895.2 Picea sitchensis | reverse complement strand
TTTTTCAAGGCATTGAGTACTTTTTCTGAGGTTTTTCTATGCTATATTGATATTTGGTTCTTAACAAACCATTTAAAGATGATCTCATTGTTGGCCATAAAGAAGCGATAGTTGTTTCTTTTCTAAAGGATCCTTTTTCATCTCGATTAAAATCTTCAATGGAAATGAGCTATGTAATGTTTAAACATGGAAATAGTTTCAGATGGTGGAATAACTTGTCCTATTTCAGTTTTGACTTTACGACTAGAGGAGCTGAAAGCAAGATGCAGTCAAGAAACCACTTACTTGACTGGATTTATTGGAAGTATGAAATCAATTGATTTGAAATTTGTTCTTAATAATGTAGGGTAGGGAGGAGGGTCAATAATCTTTGTACTACTAGCATTTCCTTCAACAATTTCTGGTTTTGATTTTTAGCATGAGTTTTCAGTTTTAAGTTTGGAGTAGTAGTTTTGGATTGGATTGTCATTGGGTTTCAGATGGATAAGGAACATGGTCTATTGTTATTTCATACCTCACAAGGAGGATAGCATCCCCATTGGATCCATTTTTTAGCACCATGATTTTCATATCTAAGGTTAGAGATTTTTCAGCAGTTTGGAAAATCATGTCTGCTAGCACCAATATTGTTTTTAACGCCTGGCATCATCCAACATATCCAAGGGTCGATGTCAAAAGGAAGATCTATAATTTCTTATTTTTATTTCCATTTGCAACTGTGCACTGCAAAACTCACTGCACACTGTAAAACTCATTGTGCACTGCAAAACTCATTGTGCGCTACAAAATCACCTCGTACACAGAAAAATCGTATTTTTATCATAAATTTTAAATGTCAATATAGGTTCTTCGAAAAACAAAATTTAGAGATGAATAGTAAAATCATTCACTTTCTAACCAAAACTCAGCCTGACCCAATTCGTATTTTTGGAGAAAAATTGAAAGCATCACCTAGAGGGAAGTTTGCAACGAATCTTGAAATTGCACTAAAATGCTAACATTATGATAAATACGAGTTGTAGGAGGGATACCACCTGCCTAAGGAGGTTCGAATGGGTTCTCAGAGAGTATTTAGATACCAATGGGAACTTATACCTAAGATTCATCTCCACTAAATCTTCATGCAATGAGTTTGATGCAATTGCATTTATTTTAAAAGACAGTTTCCATTAATCAAGGAATTAGTTGGTTTTTTTGTTTACCACATGTACCTAAGGCATAGAATATAATGCATGGATTAGGATTGGACATCCTAAATATATGATTGATGTAATTTTCTATTAAAATGGTGGGAGGACTATTGTAGGAGGAGGGGATCAAGACTTGCTTAGTTCTTTGAAGTTAATGCAGAAGTTTCCTCTTTATGAAATTTGAAATTCATCATGGTGATTATGTTCAGTATGTGTTTCTTGTATATCATTTACATGATTATGTTTTTATGCTATCATTGTATAAGATTAATTGGTAATAACTCATCCATGTTTGATGCTCCTTTCACATTGATGATGATTTTTATGTGTAAATGGTTACTTTTACAGATTTAATCTTCATTTGATGCTTTGTTTAGTAATTAATCTGTGTGTCCTTTCTTCTAAAGATGCACTGGAGATTCATCCACTGATTGATACCTTTAGTGTAGTGGGATTTATTCTCCTTTACATATCTCACTTAACATCATTCATTTTCTGAGAATAACACCTATTTTTCCTTAAATTAGCAGGAAGAAACCAACCAGCTAGTGACTGTAAAAACATTGAAATTCAAGCCTTGAATCCATTTCCCATTGGTAACTTTTCCTTGTTTGTCCTACCAACCATTTTAAAATAGAAACAAACATGTCCTATTTCATAATCTGACCTCTATGCATTTATTGATGAAACCCTTGAGTGATTACTAGTCATTAGACATGTGAGACAACCTTGTTTGGTTGTATAGGTGAGAATACAATCTAAATTTGGTTGAAACAGTTCCCTCAAGGTTTTCTTTGATACATCCCAAAGCAATTTCCAAGTGTTATCATTTTGGCTTCGTTTCCGTGGAACGATTGCTATTATTTTCCTCAGGAAGAATGACATTGTTTTAGTTCTAAGGTCTGAGAGCAGCAGATACTTAGGAACATATTGGTTATATTTCTTCTTTGACGACTCCACACATCATAAATTCAGTTGGAAGGTGATTCCACTGGGAGAATAATCCAAAACTAAAGTTTTCACGACAACTTCATTGTTCAAAGAGATCGAGGTATGAAGAGATTCTTGTCTTCAGAATGGAAATGTTAGCTTTCGATTCAGGTATTTCACCAAAGAAAACAACAAGGTTGGTGGAAGACCTTGTTTCTTTTCAAATTTTTAGAAAATGGATTGATTTGTATTCTAGGCATAATTGGTGTGAATATTTTCATTCCTTGTTATTATCTTATTAGGATTCATCTCACATCCTTATTCAAGAGGGAAAGTTAGAATGTTTACAGAAGATCATTATGCAACTTGAGATAAAACAAGAAGAGAATGAAACGAAAACACATGAAACACTATTTGTTGATTCAGAGCAATATAAAGTTGGATATCAGACTACAATGGCTCACTGTTAAAAGTACTATGACCTTAGGCCTAAGGTTAGTACTCCAAGGTTTATTCTTCCTGTAAAAAATGAATTTTCAGCCAGCAAGCATCCTTCATGTCAAAATACAAGTGTTGTTAAAAAACGTTTTTATGACATAGACAATGTGAACAATCCGAAAGAACCATTTAAAGATGACCCTTTTGAAGCTTTGTTATAATCTTCAATGGAAATGAGCTATGCAATGTTAAAACATGGAAATAATTTCAGATGGTGGAATAACTTGCCCTATTTCAATTTTGACTTTATGACTAGAGGAGTTGAAAGAAAGCTGCAGTCAAGATACCACTTACTTGACTGATTTTATTGGAAGTATCAAATCACTTGATTTGACATTTGTGCTTAATAAATTAGAGTAGGTAGGAGGGTGAATAAGATCAGTACTATGAGCATTTCTTTCAACAATTTCCAGTTTTGATTTTCCGCATGAGTTTTCAGTTTTGAGTTAGGAGCAGTAGTTTTCGCTTGGATTTTCATTGGGTTTTAGATGGATACGACACCTAGTTTACTGTTCTTTGATACCTCGCAAGGAGAATAGAATCCCCATTGGATCCATTTTCTAACACCATGATTTTCATACCTAAGTTTAGAGGTTTGTCAGCAGTTTGCAAAGTCATGCCTACTAGCACCAATATTTTTTTTAACGCCTCGCATCATCCAACATCTCCAAGTGTTAGTTTCAAAAGGAAGATTTTTCATTTCTTATTTTCATTTCCATTTGCAATTGTACATTGAAAAACTCATTGCACGCTGCAAAACTCACTGTGTGCTGCAAAATTCATTGTATGCTGCAAAATCACCTCGTACACAGAAAAACCATACTTTTATCATAAATTTTAAATGTTGCTCTGGATTCTTCTAAAATATTTTTTGGAGAGAAATATTAATATCATTGACTTGCTGAAAAAAAATAAGCCTGAGCCAATTCGTATTCTTGGAGAAAATTGGAAATCATCACCTACAGGGAAGTTTGATGCGGATCTTGAAATTGTGCTACAAACGCTAACAGTCTGATAAATTTGAGCCGTAGGAGGAATACCACCTATCTGATGAGGTTTTAATGGGTTCTTAGAGAGTATTTAGATACCAAGGGACACTTGTAACTAAGATTGATCTCCACTAAAGCTCCATGCAATAAGCTGGTTGTAGTTACATTTATTCTAAAAGATAGTTTCTAGGAATCAAGGAATTAGTTGGGATTTTTGTTTGCCACCTATCTCTAAGGCATAAAATCCGATGCATGGAGTAGGAATAAACCTCCTAAAGATATGATTGATGTAATTTTCCATTAAAATGGGAGGGAGGAATATTGTAGGAGAAGGGGATCAAAACTTGTTTATTTCTTTGAAGTTAATGCAAACATTTTTTGTTTCTAAAATTTGAGATTCATCACGGTGTTTATGTTCAGTATGTGTTTCTTGTATATCATTTCCATGATTATTTTTTTTGGTAGCATTGTTTGACAGTAACTGGTAGGAATTCATCCATGTTTGATGCTCCTTTCACATTGATGATGCTTGTTATATGTAAATGGTTACTTTTATAGAATTCATCTTCATTTGATGCTTTGTTTAGTAATTAATATTTGTGTCCTTTCTTCTAAAGTTGCACTAGAGATTAATCCACTGATTGATTTCTGTAGTGTAGTGGTATTTCTTATCCGTTCCATCTCTCACTTCACATCATTTATTTATTGAGCATAACACCTATTTTTCCTTAAATCTGCAAGAAGAAACCAACCATCTCTTGACTGTAAAAACATTGAAATTCAATCCTTGAGTCCATTTCCCAATGGTACCTTTTCCTTTTTTTTCCTACCAACCATTTTAAAACAAAAAAATGCATGTCCTATTGCAAAATCTGACCTTTGTGACTTTATTGATGAAACCCTTGAGATATTACCAGTCATTAGACAATTGAGAGAGCCCTATCTGGTTGTATAGGTCATAATACAATCTAAAGTTGGTTGAAACAGTTACCTCGAGGTTTTCTTTGATACATCCCAAAGAAATTTATGAGTGTTAATAGGTATAACCAGCTATTAATTTTTTTTATAGAAGGGTTTTCCAAGATTGCATATCCTATAACATCATTGACAAAGAAAGGAATTAAGTTCATCTGGTTTGAGAAATGTCAAGAGAGTGTTAAAAAATTAGAAAAACTCTTAACTACAACTCCTATATTAAAATTGGAAGACCTAGATAAAGAATTTGTAGTATGTATGGATGCATGTCGTGAAGGGCTTGGAGGAGTGTTAAGCCAATAAAATCATGTAATAGATTATGAATCTCACAAAACAAAGAAACAAGAAGAAAATTATGTAACACATGACTGGGATTTAGCTGCAATAACACATGCATTAAAGATGTGGTGGAATTATCTAGTAGGTCGAAAATTATTACTATTGAGAGATAACATAGCATTAAAATATATGTTCGATAAACAAATTTAAATTCTCATCAAGAAAGGTGGCTAGCCTTCTTAAGCGAGTATGATTTCAAGATATAAAACATTAAGGGAAAATAAAATAAAGTGGCAGATGCATTGTGTGGACATGGAAACGTGATCTATACAGTTACTAGAAGTAACTAAGAAACATATTTAGAAGAAAGGTTAAGGTTAGTCATTGAAAAATACCCACAATATCAAAATACTAGGTTAAATATTGTTTATAATTCAACAAGAATAGAACAATTATATTTTATATTCTCAAAAAGTGTATTTTTAATGTATAAAAATAGAATGTATGTACCAGAATCTAATGAAATCATGTTATTGATTTTAGATCAGATGCATAAGAAACCATATTCTGGACACCCAGGTTACCAAAACTTAATTACTATGTTGAGAAAGGAATTGTATTGTCCAAATATGAAAGGTGAAATAGAAGAATATCTAGCTAGATGCTTAGAGTGTTAACAAGTTAAGGTTGAACACCAGCATCCAGTCGGACTACTACATCCTTTACAGATTCCATAATGGAAATGAGAAGTGATAAGTATGGATTTTATTACTCGATTTCCTAGAAGTAGTAAACAAAATGACTCAATTATGGTTGTGCTTGATAAATTAAGTAAGGAAGCACACTTCATACCTATGAAATAAACCTATAAGGATATTAATAGAGAAAAAATATTCATGAAGGAAATATTTAGGTTACATGGAATCCCTAAAGTTATCATATCTGATAGAGATGTTAAGTTTACCATAAATTTTTGGAAGGATTTATTTAAAGGGTTAGATACCCAATTGCACTTCAATACTTCTTATCATCCACAAACGAATGGGAAAACTTTAAGAACTAGCCAGATTCTTGAAGACATGCTTAGAATGTATTTTATAGATAGACCTGGTAAATGGGAAGAATATGTGTACTTAGTTGATTTTGCTTATAATAATGATTATCAAGCTTCAACAAAGCTTAGTCATTTTGAAATTTTATATGGCACAAAATGTAATACACCTATTTCATGGAGTAATCTTGTTAATAGATTGATGATAGGACCATATATGTTAAAGTACATGGAACTAGCAGTGAAACAGGTACACCATAACCTAAAAGTATATAAGGACATGAAAAAAAGTTATGTTGATGCAAACAGGACTCCAAGAGAGTTCAATATTGGAGATCATGCGTATATTAGAGTTAAACCTAAAAATAGTTCTTTACATCTAGGTAGGTATACTAAGTTAGAACCTAGATATTGTGGGCCATTCAAGATACTTTCTCAAATAGGACCTGTAGCTCATCAACTTGCACTTCCAGCTACAGTAAAAGTACATGATCTGTTTCACGTTTCATTACTGAAAAAGTATATACATGACCCTACTCACATTGTTGATTAGGAAATGATACAGCTGGAACCTGTGGGAAGTCCCCAATAGATCCGGATCATATTATTGACAAGTGGGAACTCACATTCAGGAAACAAGTAGTAGGAAAGGTAAAGGTGCAATGGAAACACCTTTGTTTGGAAGAGGCTACTTGTGAATGGAAAGTAATACGCGGGAAGCATATCAATTTCTATTCCAGAAAGGTATTCATGGAAACTAGTTATCACCAAGCACAATGAGAATTTCTAAGGGGGGTGTATGTGATACCCCATGACTTGAAATTTTAATATTATTACTATTATTATTTTTATTTCTAGATTTTTAATTATTTTTTCCAAAAGACAATTTGGTCGATTGACCAAATTTGAATTGTAAAACCTTATTATTTTATGAAAATAAACACATGTGGAAAAGGGGGCATATGTTGAAGAAAATATTAAAGATAGATTTAGGAATTTAAAGGGGTTGGTGAAGTAGAAACATACTGAGACAAGTTGTGGAGTTAACTCAACTTAAAAAAGACATGTTCTAGATTTATAGGAGAATCTATGAACATGTGTAGAATTGAATTTGGCAGGTGGTCAGTGAGAAGGAGGATCAAGACAAGTGTCACAAGTCCAAGGAAAAATAAAAAGAAGTCATGAAAATGGAATGAGATTCCATTGCTAGGATGTGAACTGATAGCTCGAGAAGGCTACACATCAAACTGACTTGACATAATGATTTTCTAATGTTGCACACATCAAACTGGTACTCAGAATTATGCAAGAGGCCATGTAGGTAGCCCCTTGGATTCTTAACTCATCTCAAGGAAGAAAGAGGTTGAAAAAGAATCTAGTCTATGGTTGGGAGGAATACAGTCTTTAACGTGTGGTTTTCCCAAATTTTGGGTTTTACTTCTTTATTATGAAAATATTGATTTGATTGTTTAATTTATGTTATTGTGTGTTATGAAGTATTTTAAAGCATGAATAAATTTTCACAGTGTTAGTTGTAAGTGTTTTATATGATAAAATAAATGCATATCATAGTTTCTTCTAGGAAGCCCGTTGAAAGATAAATAATAGTTAATCTAAATCTATAGACAAAATTGTATTACTAGTAGCAAACCCACAAAAATCATGAGTAAAACCTTGATAGGAATTGTATTCGATTAAGAATATTGTATTAAGGAAACAAAGTTCGACAAAGATACAAGTAGTTACTTTTGTATCCAAAAGGAATTTGATACTAAGTTAACAGATTTTAAACAAACATATAAGTAATGACAACGCATATCCAAAATCGATAATAAGTTAACAGAGTTAAACAAATATATAAGTAATGACGGTGCATATCCAAAATCGATACTAAGTTAACATATTTTAAACACATATACAAGAAATGGTTGTGTATATCCAAGAAGGTAAAAATATTGTATAAACAAAGTACTTTAAATTTATATAATTGTAAAATGCATAGTCAATAGTCCTAAGTCAAGGGACTTTCATGATTACACAAAATTATATGGTTGACTAATTCAACCGAACGTAATAAAAGAGAAGTCACATATTGTGATGCCAAACTTTAATTGTAGTTAACGAATGGAACCTGAATACCTTTCCACGAAAGTGTATTTTCGAATTTCTATGGTACAAAACTCTACAGTACCTACACAATAACAATGAACAAGTTAGAATGTTGTAGGAATTTGTTTTTTCAACAAAAGTTATACATGCAAATAGAGACAAACTTACCATGGATGTAAAAAATGCCCCTGTATCTCCTTTTGTCACTTTTGAATTGTGCCCGAATGTTCAGGGTTGTCGAATAGCTGATGGGTACCCCTTGCACCAAAAACAAAGGCCCATCATTAGTTAAATTCCCAAGAATAAGTTTATCAAGGATGTAAATCACGATGTAATTATAGCATACAAAACAAAGAACATTACTACTCTGCGTGAATATTGCACCTGTGCAATTATTTTAACAAATTCCCTAATTCAATTCAGGATGAATAAACTTGGACCATAGAATTCATAGAATTACTAGGTTCAAACGATAAGTTTCGAAGGTCCAAGGGAAAAACCATTCGAACCACAGGCTAACCGGAAACGAAAATTTACCGTGACCAAAATAAAAATTAACAATCATGACATTATATTGTGTGTGTGTATATATATATATATAGAGAGAGAGAGAGAGAGAGAGAGAGAGAGAGAGAGAGAGAGAGAGAGAGAGAGAAACAAGAAGCCCTCCAAGGAAAATATTACATGGACATTTAAATAGAGATGGCGGAATAACATTTTCACATAACTGTGAACTAATGGCTCAAATATCAAGATAGAAGTATAAAATTTATGAGTGATACAAGAAACTAGAACGAGTAAATAAGATTAATAATCTCTTACCAACTAGGGATGATATAGACCAACCAAATGCAATGCAACGATGTTATAAATTCCCTAGATCTCGCATAAATAATTCCATTGTAAACAAAAATAGGGTTTTGTATGTCCATATCTTTAACTCTATAGATCAAGAGATCTCAAAGATATGGGAGGGTCCTCTAAAACCTTAAAACCTCTCAAGTTGAATGTAGAGTAGAGAAAACAAAACTAATAAGTGTGAAATGAGCCAAGTTATGGAGAGGTCAGAAGGGTTAAGGATATGACAAGGAAACCCTAACTCTTGTAACTGATATGAATCTATACTTCTTGAGAAAATCTCCTTGAGATAGTAAACCCAATAGGTAGCGCATGCAGGATCGTTGCATGATAAATACATCGTATGACACACTTTTTAACGAAGTAAATTTGATAGGAAATTAAATTAAGGAACAATACCAATATGAGTTTAACTCCTCGTAAAACTATACAAGAAATCCACTTACATATGAGTCCTCGTTCATATGCCAAGTGTTATACATTGGATAACACAATGAAACACGTTAATATATGTTATACATTGGATTATACAATGAAACAATCTTATATATATTGGCTGGCATATAATGAAATATTTTATATATATGAGATACTTTAACAATATTAATATAATAGAAAACTTTATATGCCAAATTACATTGACTCATATCAGATATGATATGATTAATACATTTAATAACAATGATATAGTGTCGAGTGGGCATGTATATCCATAAGGGTGCTATAAAAAACAAACAACCCTCATGAGACCCTTATACATGGCATCAATCATGTCCTCAAATTGTAGCAACTATATATATAACAAATAAAAAAAGACATATATACATTATCAAGTACCTAGTCTTAGTGGAATAAGACTTAGGATAAATTTTAGAACTATATTGTTAAGTATTGAGTTGTTCAACTAATTATAGTATAGGATACTATAATAGGTGACGATAATTTATGAAGAACTTTCCGGGAATAATTTATTCTCTATTGTTTTAGTGTTATAACAAAACGATGAAAGACTAGTGAGACTACCATATGATAAAGAAAACATAATGTACTTATATACGATAATTATAATGACAAAAAATCAATAGATTATTACGGTTGAATATATATATATATATATATATATATAACCTCAAGGGAGCTCACTGCTAAGAAAACTACCAGGGAAATCAACAACAATCACTTGTTGTTACAGTGCAACTCACACACGAGTTCACTCTTTAGGCCTGATGACCTGGATTTTCAATCTTCTACTACAAATATTCTCCATAATTCTCCCTCTATGGTGTCTCCATCTCTAATATCTTCCTTTCTTCTTTGTACATATTGTTCATGCAAAAGCATTGATTTTCTAAAACTGTTGTAACTTCCCATACGAATTTTCCTCTCCTTTGGATTTATTTATTTACTTACACTCTTCCCCAAAACTAATTGTAGTCATCCCCCATGCTAACAATAACCATGGGATGTAACTTCTTGCACCCACCATCTTACACGTATTAAATGATTGTCTTTGGGAACACTCAACAATAAAATAGAAGGTTCATACACCAATAGTAATTTTTAATAACCTACTATATATTCTCTTATAACCTACCCTATATTATGGATTAATCATCCCCCATATCCGTCCATATCCCCCAATAGTTGGCATGACATTGTATTATTAAATTTTACAAATACAATTTCATATACATCGCTTGGTCGTGGCCACATATTATATTTGTTTATTTTTGTAGCTTGGGGAAGTTATTCTCATGTGCCCTAGGTGTTGGGGATGTGGGAATCATTGTGACAACCACATTACACTCTTATTTTGGAGAAAACTGGCATTTTTATGAATATGGGGATTCATGGGTTTGGTGGTGGACTTTGTGGGTTTGTGTTGGGGCTTCACATCCACAAGAAAGTCTAATTTGATGTGGATTTGGGGAGGGAATTTGATGTTGACCCATAAGAATTGTACACAAAGGAGAGAGTTCATTGTGACATTTCATGATATGTAGAGAGTGTGTGGAAACATGATGGACATAAGTGAGTTTTCACTTGTGCCAAGGAGGTTGGTGATCTCAACCAAGGAATGTTTGTAACTCTGGAAAATATGGCCTAGGAAGGAAGAAACCAAGTAAATCGTACAGAAGTGTCTGTAAAATGTTTTGTACATGTATGTGGGTTGAAATGGGAATGACCGTGTATGTACGTCGATTGTATGAATGTGAATCATGTATGTACATAGGTTACAGAAAGGTGAATTACATATGTATGGAAGTTGCAGTGAGCATAGTCATGCATATAAGGGGGGTGCAAAAGGGACAATTGCATACATTCATACAAGATTTCTAGGAAGGAGTATCTCCATATAGGGTGACGTTAGTTGTAGTACAAGTGACCTTAACAAGTCTTACAATTGGTATGTATCATATTTGTGGGAAGAGGAAATTTCCAGGGATTTGTTGAGGTTTGGGTTTTTGTTTCTTCAGGTTATTGGAGGACAAGGTTGTCCTCATGTTTTGGTGGATTTGTACTAGTTTGGAGGGTTGGTTTCCCACTCAGAATTTTTTAAATTAACAAGGTTACAGAACATAAATTTTGTGTCTCATATGTTTCGATGATTCATATTTGATCTTGTTTCTTTCGCTGTTATATTTATCAGTCAATAATTTTAGTGTAAAATTATTCGATGATAATACCTAGTGTTTTACTGTCAGATCACTAGGAAGAAATTTTTCAGATATAAAATTAGTCACATAGAGATTCATGTGAAAATTTACATGGTATCATAGGTTTAGATATAAAGAGAAGGGGATCATCTTTGAGACACATTATTGCTATAGTTGGTTGCATATTTATTATTCTTGTTCCGGGAAGGTCATAGGTTATAACTCTAAGAGGGAGTTGTAGAAGTTTTGAGGAGTTACCTCTGAGAGGGAGCTACAATGATTGTTGTAGGTAGTAGTAGGTTAGATGTTCTCTAGTTTGAGACATGGAGTAGATCATCCATACGAGGAGTTTTGTACTATTTAAACTTAGTGGTGTGGCATGTTGGGATTTTTGGTTGATTGGAAAAGAGCTAATATTGCATCAATATGTTGTGTTGTAGGCTACCAACCCTGTGGATGTACTTCCAATGTATTTTCATGGTGAGTTGCAAAAGGTGTAGCTCAGGTTATTTGGAATTTACGAGATGGATTCATGCGCATGTTAAGTTGATGAGATATATTCTTCATCAGGTCAGAGAGTTGCACATTATCAAGCTATGACATTGTATGTGGTATCTTACCTAGGAGGATGAGGATACTCACATATGTGAGTTATGGAGATATATAATGGACTATATTTAGTGTTCATCTGCAACTCAGGACTGTTCATAGAGTGTTACACATCAAATTTCCACACCTAGGAACCTCGTCCTACGTGTCGCAAGTTTAGTAAAAGTGTCATATGCACCTTACTAAGTGTCGCATAAAGATTGACACCATAAGTAACATATGTCACAATCCCTAGTCAATGTGGAGGAGAAATATATTATATCAATGTCCAAATACTATGTGCACATGAATTATTATTAATATTCATGAAAAGGAAATTAATTTAATGTGAGAATCCACCTTACATTTGGTTTCCTATTTTTTAGGGAAGGTTGAGGATCTCATGGATGGTTGAAATATTTCCTCCTTAAAATACTTGAGAGATATTTCCTCCCTAAAATATTTAAGAGATATTTTCTCCCTAAATATCTTAGAGATCCCTTTTTAGTGGATCTGATGAGTGATCCTCTCCATGGTGGTTAAGCCTCCAAATCCTATATAATGAGGGATTTACATGGAGAAGGATATGATGGAGGATATTTAAGGTATGAAACTTATGATATTGGGAGAAATATTTTGGTTATGATCTTGGGAGCATTGTGCAAGGGATGGACGAGGAGGACTTTGGGAGGCTGTTGCAACTTCATCTATAGTTTGTAAGTATCTCTTTAAAGTTCTCATTAATATTACTTGGCCTATTCCCTTCAAGATTGTATATTGTTGCATATGATTGTCAATATTGATAAATGAATTCAATTAGTATAATATTTTACAATAGAGTAGAGGTTATTTGTCTTTTAATGTCCATTGCATTGCAGGTATCGAGTGGTGCTAAACAGTTTGGAGATCAAGATCAAATTGGAGCAGTGAGGATGAACTATAGAATAAGGTGCATCACATTTTCTTCCTTATATTTATATTTTTGATTAGGTAATTTAATTAATAGGGATGTCAGTGTTCATTTGTATGTTTTTTGTATTGGTATAGGGGTCTAAAATCCAAGAGGATATTCACATGTCTACAGGGGGATTTTCCTATAACAAAAATTAACGAATCCAATGGGGATCGAAATTGATTTGTATTTACTTGGATACTCCATTCCTTTATCCCACCTTTTAGATAATTTTCATTGTTTTCTCCTAATCCATTACATTTCTCCCATCTTCACTGGAAATTTCACCAATTTCTGAGAATTTTGGGTCAGTTTTTCTGTGTTTTTTGGCTCTTTTTTTAATTTATGGGAAGGGCAGAACTCCCCTCTAGTGCATAAAAACATGATTATCTATAATAAACACTCCCCTAAAGTGATTTACAGAGCGTTATAGCCCTATTTTCCCTTGATTTAGGGAGCACTAGAATCTTTTTTGGAGGTTTTGTTCCTTTTCTACTCAGTCTTTTGCATCTTGTTCTATAGAGGTCTTTGCCCAAAACATGTACTTTGGTTTGTGGAGTTGTTTGGGTTGATATTTGATACATATAACTTCCTATTTTATTTAATCGAGATTGAAACATTTTCATAATTGTAAAATTTCTCTTTCTTCCTGCTTGTTTTGTCGGGATAGTTTGAGTGATTTCTCTTTGTCCAAGTCTTTTCTTGGATTCTTCTCTGAACTTTATTGTTTTCCTTGAATGGTTGATTGATTTTTGAATCCTTGATTGAGTTATTGTTAGAAGAGGTTATCTCCTACTTGTTTTATTTCATTTCTCATTACTTTGAGTGCATGCTTTGTTTTTAGCCCTTTTTGCTTCGTGTCTTTTGCATCTACATCCGACTCTTTGTTTTAATTGAATGTGGTGGAGCATTAAAGGATTTGCATTTTATTTCCATATGTATTAGAATCAAACAAAAAATATAGTTGCATTCCTTCTTTTGGGTAGTGTATATAGGTTGATTGCATTTGGGAATTGGGTGTTTTTTGTTGAAGAAAATTGAACCTCTTCTCCATCCCGTACGTAGGACTCATTGAACAAAAATATTGGCATCTCATTTTTCTACATTATTTTGGAGTCGATTCTACAACATCATCAGTTTCATTTTTTCATCCTTGAGTAAAAAACAAACCTAAAATGAATTTCTTATAAAATTGTTCGGACACTTTTATATTTTCTCGTAGAGAACCTACATTAGCAAGTGTAGGGCTTTGGAATAGGTTGTGAGGATAAATTTCCAAATCTATCAAATAAACATAGAATATTGTGCTTGGGAGTAGTAAATACAATTGTTCATATAAGAATTTTGGGATCCCCCTCTCACACAAGGGTTATGCACGAGGTCGTGTTCATGAGAGAAACAAAGATTATCCCTTCGAGGCTTAATCGTTCGTAGTAGTCAGATCGTATTTTTGGGGTTATTCTTGAGGTCCAACTGTCCTCATTTGGTATTGATGTGATGCAGGAGCATTGTAAGCAGCTAGCCAAGCGAGCATGAAAGTGAAACACACATTTTACACGTTTTGAAATGTTTTTGAAAAAAATTAAGAAGCAGATGTTAATGTGATAGCTGGAAACATACTTGCACTTATATCTGGTGTTGTAAACATATATGGAGAGATTACTCTCATCTATCAAATGTAAATGGAATTTAAGTCTAATTAATGAACATAGGTAGATTTGAATTAAGAGATTAGACAGTTTAGAAGTGTAGGAGGGAAAACGGATATAGACACCCTCACTCTTGTATTATTGTATCTATTGTAACATTATCAACATTGAGAGTTGTAGCAGAGAGTTGTAGAGGAGAACCCATGTATAGGAGTATTTGAGTTAATATATAAAGCTTTGACTCAGATTTCCTGGTGTTATGATGCTTACTATTTACATATGTTGAATGGTATGCTTACAGTTCTTTTATTCTCTCTGTTATCCATTTGTTATAATGTTATGATGTGTTGAATGTATGAAGTCTGAGAGAGAATAATGAGTTTCAATTGTTTCTGTTCTTGAGAGAGTTCCTGCAAGGAGTGCAGTGAAAAGTCTGCAAGGTGTACGTCAACAAGGATTCTGAGTTTCATCTTAGAAAGCTCAAGAGGGATACCATTGTTCTCATTCCAGCAAAAGTGTAGGTGAGGCATAAAAGTCGTGCAAGGTGTGTGTAGGCTAGTCGAGGCCTTAGAACTTATCAAGGTTTAAAGGGGAAGGATTGTTGTTTCCGAGAGTACACAGAGTTGAAAGATCAAATACCCAGAAGTATTTGATAGATTTCCACAAGGAGTGCATGCAGGAATCCTTTTGAGGCTCCAGTTGTGAGAAAAATCTCTGAAGGGTTATTACTTTTGAAGAGTTCAAAGGGAGATGGGGATTGAAGCCGTCATATAAAAGTTAAGTTCAGAAGGAGAACATTCGGTCGTTTGGCAAAAGCCATCAAAGCGTAAACCGAGCGGTCAAAATTCTCTGTGGAGAGCTCATGAAGTCGCGAGGACTGTAGGTTCCAATGGAGCCATATGGATGGTGAGGAGCCTTCGTGAAAGAAGTGTAAAGTTGCTAGAGTCGTGCGATCTTGTAGAGTTGCAAGGTGGTTAAAGGTCGGAGGAACCCAACACCTTAGGATCCAGGATCAACATGAATCATTGATCGTGTTTTGCATGAGCATTGGATCATATCGTGAATTCATGGATTCATAAGTTTGGAAGGTAGGACCAAACCCTTTGGTTGCGCAAACTCCTAAGAAGCGAGATGTAGGAGCAACTGTCAGATCAGAACCTCTTCGCTATATCACATATCAGGGATTCAGGGTTGAGAGGAATCAATTTCGATTGCAGAAGTCATGAAGAGCCAAGGGCCGAGGTCCCAAGTGAACATGTGGTGCGTCCATAAAGTTGGAACCGCATGGTTAATAGGTGGATACTCATCACCTGGAAGAGAGTCAACACCCCGTTGCCTTCTCATGCTTCGGGTTCTCATAATAAAGGAGCACAAAGGTTCAACAAACCAAGTCATGAAGTGGCGAGTCACGAGAAGTGATGAAGGAGTCAAGTCTTCTCATACTTTCACATCTCGGAGTTTTGTGAAAGAAGGGCCCAGAGATTCAACCCTTCAACTTGCAAACTCGCAAGGTTGCGAGTGAGGTTAGTGCTTATCTCTAGCCGGAGGTTACGCATGGAGGGCGCTAACAAGGAGGATCCATACCCCATCGCATGTCGAGTATCTACGTTTGGTGAAGAAAAGTCGAGGGTCTTCGACCTGCAAACACGTGATTCACGAAAGGCATTTGCGTAAGGACCAGGTCGTGGTCATATGGAAGTCTAAGGCTCGCACCTGGAGTTAAGGTGGATAGGGCCGGTTTTTCAGGAAGGACCCGTGGATACATTCTTGTGTGTGAGAATTTACCGTAAGGAAATCGAAGAGTCAATATGACTCATAAGAGGAGAATTAGAACGATCCTGTGTGGATCTCAACTCAAGGGTAGGGGGTCTGCGTCAGTTGTGGTATCAAATATCAGAACAAATTCTTTGCTTTCTGTAGCAAAGAAAAAAGAGAAAATTTCTCAGCAATGCCACCGAGAAGAAGAGATAGGCCAATGCCTGATCCAGTAGTGGAAAGAGAAATGCGTGAATTGCGTGCTAGGCTTGATGACATGGAGACAACACAGAGGTGCACAGTCGACGCTAGGGATATCAGCGAGGATGAAAGTGAAAATGAAGCTAGACACAAAGGAGAAGAAGTAGTAGTCAAATATGCTGCGGATGAACGCCTATTCAGAGCTGTTGCGAGGATAGGTGTGAGAGAAAAAATGGGAATTCTAGTGTATGAGGGAAACTTGGATGTTGAAGAGCTTCTAGACTGGATTAGAGATCTAGAAAAGTACTTCAAATATGAGGATGTCGAGGAAGATAAGAAGGTCAAACATGTCATTACTAGACTTAAAGGGCATACAACACTATGGTGGGATGAACTGCAGGCTGACAGATGCTGCAAAGGCAAGTAGAAAATCAAGAGCTGGGATAGAATGGTTGCAAAGATGAAAGCCAAATTCATACCCAAGGACTATCAAATCACTCTGTTTCGGAGGATGCAAAATTTGAGACAAAATCTAATGTCAGTGAAAGAATACACTGAAGAATTCTACACAATAAACATCAGAGCAGGTCATCGGGAGACTAATGATGAAAAGGTTTCCAGGTACATGAATGGTCTGCAATATGACACTCAAGATGAGATGAGCATGATGACCATTCAAAATGTGGAAGATGCTTATCAGATAACTCTGAAAGCTGAAGAGAAGTTGATTCGAAAGCAAGGTCAAAGAGGCCAAGGTAGAATTCAAAGCAGAGGCAAGACAATTGCACAAGACATAACTCAGAAATTTAAAGAAGAGGGGAAGAAACCTCAAACTCAACATGAGAGAGGAGGAAGCTCACAGAGAGGGAAGTATGCTAATAGAAATACTTTCCCTCGAGCCAGAGGAAGAGGAAGAGGCAGAGGAAGTGAAGTAAAATGCTTTGTCTGTGGAAAAATCGAACATAAATCCTATGAGTGTCCAGATAGGAAGAAAGATGGTGGTGAGAATCACATTACCAAAGCTCAAGGATGGAATGTTGAGACAGAAGATGTTGAGGGTGGAAGATCCTTGATGATGAGAAAAGTTCTCTTGAAGCCAGAGAAAGAGGTAGAGAACCCAGCCCAAAGAAGCAGTCTGTTTCGGACTACCTGCAAAACTAAGGATAGAGTATTCAAAGTCATAGTGGACAGCAGTAGCACAGACAATATCATATCTATAGAGATGGTAGAAAAGCTGGAGCTGGAAACTGTTGTACATCCAAGCCCATACAAAGTTTCGTGGCTACAAAAAGGACATCAGGTAAATGTCACTAAATAGTGTTTAGTTGAATTTAAAATAAGAGGATATAAGGATGAAATATTATGTGATGTCATTCCCATGGATGTTTGTCATCTATTGCTGGGTAGACCATGGAAATATGACATAAATGTGGTTTATGATGGGAGAAAGAACACATACACCCTGGAGAAAAATGGTAGGACTCAGATGTTGTTGTTGATTAAGGATAAAGAGGTGAAGACATAAATGAGAAACATTGTACTTCTCATGAGTGGGAAGGAACTTCCTAAGGAGGTTAAGAAGAAGGAATATGCACAATTTATTGTGGTCAGGAAGCCCAAAATTGATTTGACTAGTACGAGGATAGATGATTTACCAGAACAAATCCAGGAATTGCTGGGAGAGTTTGCTGATATAGTAGTGGATGAGATACCTTGTACGTTGCCACCTATTAGGAGTATAAGCCATCACATTGATCTTATACCTGGATCCAGTCTGTTGAACAAAGTCGTGTATAGATTGACGCCGCGGGAAAATGAAGAAGTCAAGAGACAGGTCTAGGACTTAATGGACAAAGGATTGATTCGACAAAGCTTGAGTCCATGCATTGTTCCGACAGTGCTTAGCCCAAAGAAAGATGGAGGCTAGAGAATGTGTAAAGACTCAAGGGAAATCATTAATATTACCATCAGATACAAATTTCCATTATCAAGGATGGACGACTTGATGGATTGCTTGAGTGGAGAAAGATTTTTTTCAAAGATTGATTTGAAAAGAGGATATCATCAAATTAGAATGAGAGAAGGTGATGAATGGAAGACATCATTCAAGACGAATGAAGGACTATATGAATGTCTTGTCATGCCATTTGGCTTAACGAATGCACCTAGTACTTTCATGAGAATGATGAATGAAGTCCTAAAGGATTTCATTGGGAAACTCATCATTGTATATCTTGATGATATATTAATTTTCAGCAAAACATAAGCAGAACACTTGAGACATTTAGATGCAGTGATGAAGAGATTATAGCAAGATAAATTGCTGATAAATATGAAGAAATGGCCATTTATGAGGACATAACTCATTTACTTGGATTTTGTTATCTCTGCAAATGAACTAAAGATGGATCCGAAAAAGGTAAATGCAATTAATAATTGGACATCATCGAAGAGCGTGTTTGATGTTTGAAGCTTCCATGGTTTGGAAAGTTTCTACAGGAAATTCATTCAAAATTTCAGTGGAATTGGAGCATCAATGATGGATACAATGAAGAAAAAACACAAGTCTTTTCATTGGATAGAAGAAGAAAAGAAGAGCTTCAATCTACTAAAGAAGAAGATCACGGAGCAACCAATTCTGGTTTTGCTGAATTTTAGCAAGACTTTCTAGGTCAAGTGTGACACGAGTGGACTTGCAATTGGAGCGGTCTTGAGCCAAGACGACAAGTCGATCGCATACTTTAGTGAAAAACTGAATGAAACAAAGATCAAGTACTCAACATATGACAAAGAATTCTATGCAGTCATACAAGCACTGAAGAAATGGAGACATTATTTGGTTCCTAAAGAGTTTGTTTTGTACAGTGATAATTATGCTTTACAATTTGTGACTCGACAGGAGAAGTTGAACCAAAAACATGTTAAATGGGTTGAATTCATGCAGAATTTTATTTTTGTGATTAAGCATATTTCTGGAACTGCTAACAAAGTTGTTCATGCTTTGAGCAGGAAATTTTTTCTTATGCAGGAATTCAGAGTCAAGACTTTAGGTTTTGATAACCTCAAATAAATGTATAGGAATGACCTAGATTTTAAGGAGGCATATGAGGCATCTGAGAATCCAGTTCTCAGGGAGAGAAGCCAATGGACCGAGTGTATGATCCAAGATGGGTTATTATTCCAGGATAATCAACTATGTATTCCAAAATGCTCCATGAGGGAGAACCTGCTGAAGGAAAAACATAGTGGAGGATTGGCTGGACACTTCAGTCATGATAAGACGTTCTCAAAGTTGAATGGCTCATATTTTTGGCCAGGGATGAGAACAGATGTTAAGAAATTCAATGGACCAAACAAATTCCTGTAGTTGAAAAGCTGCAGCTGAAAAACATAATTGACAAGAGGATAAGAAGAAAGACTAGGAGAAAGGAGTATTTTGAATACTTGGTCAAGTGGAAGGGAGATCCAGTTGAAGATGCTAGTTGGGAAGATGAAGAAGAAATTCAGAAGCATGGATAGACCGTGCAAGAGTTCATGAACAGGAGTTCATGAAAATTTTCAAGGGATGGAGTATGATGCAGGAGCATTGTAAGAAGCCATCCAAGCGAGCATGAAGGCAGAAGACAACTGGAAAGTGCAACACACATTTTACACATTTTGAAATGTTTTTGAAAACAATTAAGAAGCAGATGTTAATGTGATAGCTGGAAATGTACTTTCACTTATATCTGGTGTTGTAAACAGATCTGGAGAGATTACTCTCATCTATCAAATGTAAAAGGCATTTAATCCTGATTAATGAAAGTAGGTAGATTTGAATTAAGAGATTAGACAATTTAGAAGTGTAGGAAGGAAAACGGATATAAACACCCTCACTCTTGTATTATTGTATCTATTGTAACATTATCAACATTGAGAGCTGTAGCAGAGAGTTGTAGAGGAGAACCCATGTACAAGATTATTTGAGTTAATATATGAATCTTTGACTCAGATTTCATGGTGTTATGATGCTTATTGTTTACATATGGTGAATGGTATGCTTACAGTTCTTTTATTCTCTCTGTTATGAATTTGTTATGATGTTATGTTGTGTTGAATGTATGATTTCATGTTGAATGTATGAAGTCTGAGAGAGAATAATGAGTTTCAATTGTTTTTCTCCCTGAGAGAGTTCCTGCAAGGAGTGCAGTGAAAAGTTCGCAAGGTGTGCGTCGACAAGGATTCTGAATTTCATCTTGGAAATCTCAGGAGGGATACCATTGTTCTCATTCCAGCAGAAGTGTAGGTGAGGCACATAAGTCATGCAAGGTGTGCGCAAAATAGTCGAGACCTTAGAACTTATCAACTAAGGTTGAAAGGGGAAGGAATGCTATTTTCGAGAGTACACATAGTCGAAAGATCAAATACCCAGAAGTATTTGATAGATTGCCACAAGGAGTGTGTGTAGGAATCCTTTCGAGGCTTGAGTTACAAGAAAAACCTCAGGAGGGTTAGTACTTTTGAAGAGTTCAAAGGGAGATGGGGATTGAAGTCATCGTATAAAATTTAAGTTCAGAAGGAGAACATTCGGTCGTTTGGCAAAATCCATTGAAGCGTAAACTGGGCGGTCAAAATTCTTTGTGTGGAGCTCACGAAGTCATGAGGACCGTAGGATCCAGTGGAGTTGTATGGATAGTGAGGAGCCTTCGTGAAAGAAGTGAAAAGTTGTTAGTGCGGTGGGATCTTGTATAGTTGCAAGGTGGTTAAAGGCTGGAGGAACCCAACACCTTAGGATCCAGGATCAACGTGAATCATTGATTGTGTTTTGCATGAGCATTGGATCATATCACAAATTCGGGGATTTGTAAGTTTGGAAGGCAGGACCAAACCCTTTGGTTGCGTGAAATCCCTAGAAACGAGAAGTAGGAGAAACCGTTGGATCAAAACCTCTTCGCTATATCGTGTATCGGGGATTCAGGGGTTGAGAGGAATCAATTTCGATTGCAGAAGTCGTGAAGAGTCGAGGGCCGAGGTCTCGAGAAAACATGTGGCACATCCATTAAGTGGGGACCATGTGGTTGATAGGTGGATACTCGTCACCTGGAAGAGAGTAAACACCATGTTGACTTCTCATGCTTCGGGTTCTCGTAAGAAAGGAGCACAAATGTTCAACAAACCAACTTTCGCATCTCAGAGTTTCGTAAAAGAAGGGCCCAAAGATTCAACCCTTCAACTCGCAAACTCGCGAGGTTGCAAGTGAGGTTAGTGATTAGCTCTAGCCGGAGGTTAGGCATGGAGGGCGCTAACAAGGAGGAGCCATATCCGATTTCATGTCAGGTATCAGCATTTGGTGAAGAAAAGTCGAGGGTCTTCAACCCACGAACACATGAGTCGTGAAAGGCATTTGTGTAAGGACCAGGTCGTGGTCATATGGAAGTGTAAGGCTCGCACTTGGAGTTAAGGTGGATAGGGTGGGTTTTTCAGGAAGGACCTGTGGATACATTCTTGTGTGTGAGAATTTCCCGTAAGGAAATCGAAGAGTCTATCTGACTCAAAAGAGGAGAATTAGAATGATCCTGTGTAGATCTCAACCCGAGGGTAGGGGTTCTACGTCATGGTGCTTCGTGAATTCTGAATTCGTTCGAGGTCCTGTGGATTTCTACCAGTCCACTTGTCCTTAGTTATCTTCAAGGATTTCAGACTTGTTATCCTTCCCATACATTCAGAATCGACTTTCGAATATACTCACCTAGAGGTTGACTGCAAGTTGGTTCCCTTAGTATCCACAATATTTAGGGTCCTTACATGAGGTGAAAGTGAAGGGAAGTCTTCATTGTACCTGGAACAAATGTTGGTCAAACTTACTCGGTCTCCTTCGAGGATAAATCCATGATTATTTTGTGGAAGATTTCACCAAGGTGTAAGTCCATTAAGCAGGTCGCCAACGTAACTGATCTAACAGCTCTATCCTAGTCCCTTCTCATATTGATCTACCAATGTTATATTTCATCACCAACTAGTGGTTTCATCGTGGGAAGGTTTGTTTGATTGTTTTCTTCTTAAATTTGTAGTGTCGTAGTTTGTTTTCCTTAGTGGACCTTAAGTCAATTCAGTGTCAATGGCATCAACTCTTATGAGTACCAATGGAGAACCCCATTTTCCTGGGGAACCTTTCAGAATTCCTTCTTTTGGAAATGTTGGTCCTCTGTGTCTTTCCACATTGAGTCTTTTAGTACTCACAATTGGATTATTAGTTTAGTTGCTCCCCACTCCAATGATCTTGAATATTCCTAGTGATTTGAATGAGCCTATTAATTCAGATGTAAGAACACCACCCACACATCAACCTCATGTCGACCTTTCTCCTTCTTCACCTCTTAAGTCTCCTTCCCTTTCTCCATCTTCGACTAGTAAAGTATCTAAAGAGAGTATCCAGGTTGATAAGAAGAAGAATAAATGGAAAGAGAAGAAGAAGAACCATAAATTGACCAAGCCTATAACCACATCAGATCATTTTGGATCGAAGCAACCAACTACAGTTAATCGTACTGAGAGTGTTGATAAATTTGACAATATTAAAATGAAAAATCCTAAACCCCAATTCCCTTGCAGTCTTTGCAAGGTTGACCACTTTCTAAGGGATTTCCTTAGTCTCCCCAAGGTCCTAGAAATTTGGTCTTCCACATCATCATCCCCTATGGGACATTCTAGTGACACCCTGTCAGCTAGTGACATTAAGGTTGATAAGAAGAAGAGAACTGTCAAATATCCTTTCTTGTTATGTGAAGGTGATCATTACTCTCACCTTTTCCCTCGTATGGATGAGGCTTCTTATCTTTTGGAAACAAATCAACTTCCAACTGGTTACCATAATATTTCTCCCAGCTCATTGTTAGTTAATGGAATGGTCAAACTGGTTCCATCCCCGGTCAGTCCGATTGATCAGGTGGTCAATTTGGTTTCATCCTCGGTTTAACCACAAAATCAAGTGACTAATCTAGTTCCTTCATCAATCAACCCCACTCTTCATTTGAAAAGTGAAACCCAAGTGACTGATTCAGTTTCTTTATCGGCCAGTCCCACTCTTCATTTGAAGAGTGCCAAATTGGTCGATCTGGTTCAATCATTGATCTATCCCACTCCTCCTTGGAAGAGTGCCAAAGTGATAAATCTAGTTCCACCTTTGGTTGATATCGGTCCTCCTTTGAAGAGTGCCAAAGTGGTAGATATGGTTCAATCATCGATTGATCCCACTCTTCCTCTAAAGAGTGTCAAAGTGGTCAATCCCACTCCTCCCTTGAAGAGTGTAACCAAACTAGTCGATCCGAATCCACCATCAGTCGATCCCACTCTCATTAAAAGAGTGAGGATGTCTCTCAGGTCTACCTCATTAATATTGATTCACTCAGACAAGGGCACGCTATTCCTGTCCCGATGGCACCCCCTTCAAGAAATCATATGATTTATATTAATTGGAATCATTTGACAGAACCCCGTCTTCCCTCTTTCGTGCATTTCCAAATCATCGTACAATTTTGTGATAGGACTATTAGTAACACTATAATATACGAAGGTGTTTATGTTATCATCTTATCTACGAATGCTTCGCAATATTTTGGTTCCCCACAACTTGTGCTGGTGACTCCTAATATGTTGACCTTTGACAGATGAGTTAGTCAACCTTTAGGCATCCTTCCTCAATTTTCAGTTACTTTGGGAGGAAAAACAGTATACATTGATATGATGGTAGTTCATGACCCCTTGGACTTTAACCTACTCCTTGGAAGAGACTATTTCTACTTTATGAGATATTTTGTGTCCACTCTCTTTCAAGTGATGTGTTTCCCTCACAATGGAAACATAGTAATGATCGACCAAATTTCATGCATTAACCCTCACCTGATGGTCAATCATCCACCTTCTCTGAATGGTCCATACACACAAGTGATGTATTCCCCACCATAGGTCAATTATGTAATTACCTTCCCCATGCGTTCAACCGCGTACGAGAGGTAATGTCTCCCTTCTCTTGACTTAGATTTTGTATTTGACATTGTCTTCTCTTTGTTAGGGATATTAAAGCCAGATATCCCTACCCTTATCGAGGTCGTCGACATGTATTCCTTCCAGAGTGATTTTCTTCCATCTAGCAAAGATCTCTTGAAATCCATGATTGACATTTGTCCCTTGACATGTATTCCTTCTAGATCATTTTCCTCTTGGAAGTCATGATCAATAAGAAGATTTGAGCATAGTTTTCTCTTCTCTGTGGTAATCTCATTAAAAAATGAAACATAAACTATGAGTATAGTTTTTTTTTCTATGTGGAAATCTCGTTAAAAAATGAAACAAAAATCTAGGGATTGAACCCGGAGCCCTGAGCATAATAATTTTCCTGTGTCAGGCTCGTTAAAAAATGAAATAGTCACCTCTCCCTTCAAGTCAATTATTTCACTATATCTCGTAGATATCAATTTGAATATTTAGCTAGATCTCATAGATGTTGAGTCAACTCTTACATTAGGTCTCATATTTGAACCTTCCTTTCATCCACCCGTATCCTTTTTCTCCATCTAGTACAAAAATTGATGAGAACCTCAAACTCAGAGAATGAAATGAAGCTTGGGGTGGCATGTCTCTAGCCTTTGATTATCATTATGGAGTTATGCAACTATATTTTCAAGTTGGGGGCAGACTACCAACCATCCATGGGTATCCCTACCTTTGGAAATTACGTTGGGAATTTACAAGAGTCAAATTAATTTTGTTTCAAGATTGTGTAAAAATGAAACCAATACTGAGATGAGTCTTTTTTCTTTCTCATGCTCGTAAATACATGAGAATGTGATCGAGTATATTTTTATCACTTTTTTGTACTTGTAAAGGTTACACGAAAAAGGAACCACCTGGAGTCTCATTTAAGCTCTTTTTAGACTCTCTAAAATTGAAAATATTGTCAAGTGATATTTCTTCCTTTCACACTCATTTAAAATGTTTTGAAAGAGCGTCTCCCGAGTGGAATTTTATCTATGTTTAGGACTTTAGAGAATAAAATTATGAAAAAGGAAAACCGTGGAGTCTCCATTAAGTTCTTTTCAAACTCTCTAAACCTGCAAAACCACCGATTTTTCCTTCTATGGAGTTGCTAAAATCACACAATGAAGGGCCCATATGGGATCGAATCCTTACTTCTTCCAGTTCGTTAAATAAAGGAAGAGGAAATTACTGAAGGTGATTTATATCGAGAATGTGTTACCCTCCTTGAGCTCATTAAATAAAAAAGAGGTACTCATGTATGTAGGTTGGGGGAAAATGAAGGAAGTGGGTCAAATTTTTGAGAAACCTTTATGGAAACTATTGGATCCCTTGAACGTGGCACATGTTTGTGTCTCATCTTATAGTTGGGTAATATGCTTGTCTTTGATTCATACCAATTCCATGTGTCGCCATACGTTTCCATCCAGTGGAAGAGTGCTCTTATCGTCGTCAAATTACATTTTTAGTACTCCTCGAGTCAATGTTGCCAAGTCAATTATTGTGCCTCATCATGTTCAAGGGAAGTTTCACTTCAAACCATCCATATGCACTATTTCCAGTTTCCATTTCCCATGCTAGTCCATACTCATTCGGTTCACCATATTACATCACTTTCCTATGTCAGTTTCGTGTTGATGATGGGGGATACATCAAGGCCCTCCTTGGATGAGTATTTTCCTGTCAACTTCAACACATCATCCAGAAATTATACTTAGAAACTAGTTAGTACCTTGGGACCTTCATGCCTCAATGGCAGGCCTCCTCGCTTCCGAATGTAGGTTTAAATCATTGATCTCTAATCGGATGTTTCCACGAATGTTCGACTTCGATTCATTTATTCACATTCATTGGAATGTACAAGGGTACCTTCGGATTCATTGACATTGTTAGTGATTTCCCTCATACTTGTTAACGACTTACCTCAATGACCGATAATCAACTGGTTTCTAGCATGTTCGACATCAAAAAATCTATTCACATGGATAGATTCGTGCCACATCGAGATTGGGAGGAAGACCCTGGGTTGAGAGTTCACTATGTTATCTACATTTCCCAGGATGCGAAGGAGATCATTTGAGCATGTTGATATATAGACTATCACATAGATCCACATTACATTGTTCAGTGGCTATGTCTTATAATCTCGTAGCTCCACTTTGTATTTTTAATGGATAAAATGAGTTCATGTCATGGAGGTATGGATCCACATTGTATATCTAGTGGCCATATCCTTAGTCATTATTTTTCATGGATCTGTAGTTTATTGGTTGGTGGCCATACTCTCGATTTCTATGATCAGTTTCTCTTTTTAAGTCACACTTTGGGGGGAATACTGTTACACATCAAATTTTCACATCTAGGTACCTCGTCCTAATTCTCGCAAGTTTTGTAAAAGTGTCATATGCATCTTTCTAAGTGTCGCATACACATTGACACCATAACTAACATATGTCACAATCCCTAGTCAATGTGCAGGAGAAATATATTATATGAAGGCCCAAATGCTATGTGCACATGAATTATTATTAATATTCATTAAAAGGAAATTAATTTAATGTGAGAATCCAACTCACATTTGGTTTCCTATTTTTTAGGGAAGGTTGATGATTTCATGGATGGTTGAAATATTTCTTCCGTAAAATCCTTGAGAGATATTTCCTCCCTAAAATCCTGAAGAGATATTTTCTCCCTAAATATCTTAGAGATCCATTTTTAGTAGATCTAATGAGTGATCCTCTCCATGGTGGTTAAGCCTCCAAATCCTATATAATGAGGTCTTTCCACAGAGAAGTATATGATGGAGGAGATTTGAGGTATCAAACTTATGATCTTGGGAGAAATATTTTAGTTATGATATTGGGAGCATTGTGAAATGGATGGATGAGGAGGACTTGGGGAGGCTATTGAAACTTCATCTAGAGTTTGTAAGTACCTCTTTAAATTTATCATTAATATTACTTGGCCTATTCAGTTCATTCTTTTATAATGTTGCATATGATTGTCAATCTTGATAAATGAATTCGATTAGTCTTATCTTGTAGAGTAGAGTCGAGGTTATTTGTCTTTTGATGTCCATTGCATTGCAAGTATCGAGTGGTGTTGAATAGTTTGGAGATCAATCTCAAATTGGAGCAGCAAGGACGAACTGGGAAATAAGATGCATCACATTTTCTTCCTTCTCTTTCTATTTATGATTAGGTAATTGAATTCACATGAATGTTAGTGTTCATTTGTATGTTTTATGTCTTGGTAGAGGGGTCTAGAATACAAGAGGATATTCACATGTCTGCAAGGATATTTTCCTATAACATAGATGACACAAGTTCAGATGCAACATGTGCATAGAAATCGAGAGTTTGGTGACTTGGATGATGGAATTAATTAAAATTTGATTGGATGGTTTTGACTTGGGTAAGAAGGATGATTTCCTTGAAGGATTGTGTGGTTATTATATAGTGGGAACCACTGACACATGAGAGGGGAATAAGAGTTTTTCATTATTTTCATATTTTCTAACTTAGGTATGTATGAGGAGCTTGATATGGGGACCAAGCATGTAGTAAAAGGATATGGAATGATGGTATTCCAAATGGATTTGGGGGGTTTTTGGCAAGTGAAAAATTTGTTATGGGTTCCAGGACTTTGTTCTCAACCTCAACGATTGAGGGGTACGACAACATACTATTGTTTTGGGATGGAAAGGGGTTATTGGATTTCGAGGGGAATCGATCCAAGGAACAAAAGTGGTCCTCGAGTTATAGAGGGAAACATATATAGGTTTATGGATCATGAGCCTCTATGTGTTGTGACCAACAGGAGAAGAGAGATAGACGAGGATGACCAGGTAGCTCCCCCATGGTGAAGCAGCTGACCCAACCAGTAGCATAGGTACAAAGGGAGAAGTTTGCTCCACCACTGGTGGAGTAGGTAGCTCCACTAGTGGTATAGGCTCAGTTGGAGCCAAAGTTCACATGGATTCATCCCTCAGAATCCATTAGGGAGTAGCATGCTCCAAGGACTATGAAAAGGATAATGGATAGGCAGATGGTAGCTTCGAAGGTTGTCTGGACTCAGAAGGAGTTTGAATTTAGAGGGTGTCTATATATTCATAGGAAGTCTGAATTTAGAGGGAGTTAGAAGGATAATATGGAGAGTCACCCATTCAGAAGGATTCTACCTTCAGGTTAATATGGGAGTGAGACATCTTGCAAAACTATTAATAGAGCAACCTAGATTGAGATGACCAGGTAGGATTCTTAAGAGTAAGAGGCTTATAGGAGAAGGGTTTCTTCTAGTGAGGGATCATGATAGACAATAGTATTTTCCTTAGTGACTGAGGGTGCAGTCAATCAGAAGGATCAAAGAGAAAAGTTTATTTATTGAAAGAGGGGGAATTCAATCAGGTGGATTGGAGAGCAGTTGTGGTAGCATGTCCAATGATTGTTGAGTATCATGAGAATACCTCTCTCACTAAGAGGGAATGTTTGTTTTTGTAGCTTCGGGAAGGTATTCTCATGTTCCCTAGGTGTTGGTCATGTGGGAATCATTATGGGCACCACATTACACTCTTTGTTTGGAGAGAACTTCCATTGGAATGAAGTTGGGGCTTAATGGGTTTGGTGGTGGGATTTTTGGGTTTGTGTTGGTTCTTCACACCCACACGAATGTTTAATTTGATGCTTACTTTTGGAGGGGTAATATATTTATATAAAGGAGAGAGGTCATTGTGATACTTCATAATTGTGTATAGATTTTTAGGAGACATGATGGAGTTAGAGTAAGTGATCTCAACAAAGTAATGTTCTCAACACTCGAAAATATGGCCTAGGAAGGAAAAAATTGATTAAACCGTATGAAGGTTTCCATACATGTTTTTGTACATGTACCCAGGTTGTCATGGGAAAAATCATGTATGCTTGCAGTTTTTCGTTGGCATAGTCACATATGTACGCGGTTTACTAAAGGGATAGTCATGTACATCCATAAAGGGTTTCTTGGTAGGAGCATGTCCATACAGGGTGAAGTTAGTAACAGTAGAGGAGATGTCAGTAGGTCGTACAGGTGGTCTACAAAAGATTTGTGGGAAGAGGAAATTTCCAGGGATTTGTTGAGGTTTTTTTTTATTTGTTTCTATCTATTGGAGGACAAGTTTCAACTCAAATTTTGGTGGCTTTGTATTGGATAGAAGGGTTGTTTTTTCCCTCCAGAATTCGTGAAATTAACAACGTTACAAAACATAAAAAAAAAATCTCATATTTGTTGATTATTATTGTTTTATCTTTC
>SNQJ01S0023700.1:0-48906 GCA_010110895.2 Picea sitchensis | reverse complement strand
TCTGCTGTTATATTTTTCAGTCAATAATTTTAGTGTAAAATTGATTAGTGATAATATCTAGGGTTTTACTATTAGATCACTATGAAGCAATTTCCAGATCGTAAATTAATCACATAGACTTGCACGTGAAAATTGACAACATCTACATTAATAATTAATTAAAATGGGGATTATAGTGGGAAAAATACATTCCCCCTCCACTATAATTGTTTGTTGTCGTAGGTTCACACTATATTGATATATGTTCACAAATTTACATCATAATACTAAAATAAAAAATCTACAATTTTACAACTCCAACAACAGTTCCATCCATAAACTCTCGTTCCCCTCAACCCGCTGACCCAAGGAATGTACCCCCTTTACTTCTCTCATTCCATTGGGTTGTATGATTCTCTTATCAATTCCCCCAGCGTAGGTTTTCTAGGACGCTCATGGATGAATGAAATGTTATAATGTATGTGATTGAACCTATCTATTCTAATCTTTCAAAAGGTCCACAACATATTGTTGCCAACTTTGGGAAACTTCCTAATCTTAATGAACTTATTGTTTCCTTGACTTTTAAAAACACATGATCATCCACTTTAAAATATATCAAAACTTTATTTTTTGCCTACATAATTTCTCTTCCTATCTTAGGTATACTTTAAATTATGCTTGATCTTTGTCATTTTCTCTTCCATTTTATTTAACAAATTTGGCTAAATAAATCCTTTGTCTATTGGATTATCCCAACTCACTGGTGTGTTACAGTTCCTACCATACAATGATTCAAATGGACTGATTTTTAATGAGTCTTGATATCGATTATCGTAAGAAAATTAAACTAAGTGAATATAATGCTCCAACTTTGATGGTTGGTCCAACGCATACATTTTGACCATATATTAAATTATTATGTTAGTTATCTCTATTTTCCCATATGACTCTAGGTGATATGTTGTACTAACATTTAATGTTATACCAAAACCTTTGAACAAACCCTTCAAAAACATTTATGTGAATTTTGAATATATGTCTAAAACAATTTCCTTGGGCACCAGATGTAGCCTAACAACTTATGTCATGTATATATCTGTAATATTTGATGCCTTGTGTTTTTTCTTCAATGGAATAAAGATTTCTTCCTTATTTAATTTATCCACTACCAGTATAATGGAATCAAACTACTTCTTTGTTCTTGATAGCTTAGTAATAAAATTAACTGTGACTACTTCCCACTTCCATTTTTGAATGGGAAATGGCTATATAATCCATGTTGGTTGTCTATGTTTAGTCTTCACATTTTGACACTCAAGAAGCCTGGCTATATAATTAGCCACTTTTTTTTTCATTCAAGGATAAAAATATTGGCTTTGTTGAAAATTTGGTTGTCATTGATGTCGACCCCAGAATATGTTAAGTATATGAGTAGATCTACAAATATAATCACCACAAATTTTGAATACACAATAGATCCACAGATCAATATAGAAGAAACAAAAAATTTATTATATCAAAACCCTTGAGGTAGGGAAACACCATGCAATGGATCCTATTATGGAAGATATCCTCTCATGTTCACTTGTCTCTTCAATGGGGCATCCTCCTATTGAGCTTCAACTCAAAATACAATAAGTCTCTTCATATCTCATTACATTGCTTTAACCCATTTATATAGTGCTACCATCACCTAAGAAAAATCTAGAGAAGGAATATTTTAGAAGAAGAACCTTCTAATAAGTCCTCTTACATTTATAATATCTAACTACCAATTTTTTTATATATAACTACCATAGTGGGCCTTATTTAATAATATAGTGGACCGAGTACACCTTACATTCAATGGCCTCCACTACCACTCTAGATACCTAACATTCCATCCCCCTTATGAAAGTGTTGTCCTCAACGTTTATTATGAGGGTGTACAACCATATACCATAGTCCCATGGATAAGTGTGTCCCATAGTGTTGAAGTAGACTAGAAAACCTTGGTCCCACGTAGAAAGGAAAGACACCATGATGAAGTAGTCCAACCGACATTATAAACTAGGGTCCCATGTCCAAGTGTTCATGTGAAATCCATGCAGAATATTTAGGAATCCAATAACCAGCTGAAAATGATGCTCACTAGACTCACACCTGTCATGTGGATCCAAATAAGAAGATCCATACACATAGTGGAAAAGGTTCGTAGTAGAATATGGAAGGAATAATACCATTGTATAATATGCAGGATGGACATTAGTAATACTAATTTCCTCCTAATTTGTCACATTGATTTTCTCTACAGAAGGTGGATTAGAGTCATCAAATAAAATATGAAATTGGTTGTCATCCCAGAAATGACAACTATCCATATACCAATCATCACAATCGGACTCAAAATCATACCAAGCATATACTTCTTGATTATATTCATCCCTGATGTCCACCATAAGATATATCTCCTACATGCTAGCTAATGAATCTTGAATACTATGAAAACTATCCTTGAGGCCATATGCAAGGTCATGCAAAGTGTCAGACATTTTTTCTTTGAATGCTTCAGTCATCTGTAGAATTTCTTCGATGGGTTGAGAGTGAATATACATTGTAAACACCATATAAAATATACTAAAAAAATTCTCGTAAAATTATTTATCCAATGGAACTGATCTGGTAGAAATCTGAGCACCCTATGAAAGGTTATGAACTCTGTAGTGTTGTCATTGTCACAAAAAAACCCCAAATATAGTTGCTTTTAAATCAGTGATATCTTCACTTCCAGAGCTCCGATTTGGACGATTGTTTTTTTTAAATTGGGTTAAATTGTGAGAGGAAATCATATCTGCAATTTTTTTGGAAAATTCAACCCCAACTACTACAGAAATAGGAAAAATCATGCGACCATCCATAGAAAAAACCCTGAAATTTGCAGATTTTAAGATGCAAATAACTTTACTTACTGGACTCTGTTTCAGACCATTTTTTTTTTAAATTGGGTGTTTTTTCTGAAAGGAACTCATATATACAACCAATTTTTGCAAATTTTGCACCAAAATCTCTAGAAATATTTTGAAATGTTGTGACCCTCTTTTTTTCTTCTCTGAGAAAATAAATCTGCAGAAAATAAAATTATTTTGCCACACTTCCTGCCAAGGAAAGTGATATGATACCACTTGTTAAGTATGTAATAATGAATATAAAATACACCAGAATAGATCTAATAATAATATATGAAACCAAAACTTTATTATAAGATAACCCTTGAGGTAGGGTAACACCATAGAATGGATCTAATTATTGAAGGGATCCTCTCATGTTCACTTGCCTCTTCGAGGGGGAAACATCCTAATGATATTCATATCCAAAAAAAATACTTCTCTTCATACCCCATTTCATTTATTTAACTCATTTATATAGTTCTACCATCACCTAAGAACATTCTAGAGGAGGAATATTCTAGAAGGAGAACCTTCTAAGAAGTCCTCTTATATTTATTATATCTAACTACCCATTTATTATATCTAACTACCATAGTGGGACTTATTTAAGAATATAGTGGACCTAGTCAACCTTACATTCAACGGCCTTAACTACCTCTCTAGCTACCTAAAATTCCATCCCCTTTATGGAAGCGTTGTCCTCAACACTTGTTATGAGGGTGTACAACCATATACCAAGGTCCCATGGATAAGTTTGAACCATAGTTTTGAAGTAGACTAGAGAACCATGGTCCCATGTAGAAAGGAATGTCATCATGCAGAAGTAGTCCAACCATCCTTTTAAACCAGGATCCCATGTCCAAGTGCTCATGTGAACTCCACGCTGAAGATTTTGGAACCCAATAACCAACTGAAAATGATGCTCCAAAGACTAACACTTGTCATCTGAATCCAAATAAAAATATCCATTCACATAGTGGAAAAGGGTCATCGCAGAATTAGGAAGGAATAATACCACTGAAGAATATGTAGGATGGACACTGGTAATAATCATTTCCTCCCAATTTTTCGCATTTATGTTCTCTACTGAAGGTTGACTAAATTCATCAAATAAAATATGAAAGTGGTTGTCATCCCAGAAATGAAAACTATTCATATACCAATCATCGCTATCAGCCTCAAAAATATATCAAGTATATACTTCTTGATTATATTCATCCCTGATGTCTGCTATTATATATATCTATTACATGTTATCCAATGAATCTTGAATACTACAAAAACTATCGTTAATGCCATCTGCAAGGTCATGCAATGTGTCACACATTTGGGCTTTGAATGTTTCAGTCATCTGTAGAATTGCTTCGAGGGTTTGAGAGTGAATATTCATTGGAAACACCACATAAAATATATCAAAATAAATCTGTTAAAATTATTTATACAATGGAACTAATTTGGTATTAATCTGAGCACCCTATGAAAATTTATGAACTTTGCAGTCTCGTCATCATCACAAAAAACCCCAATAAATAGTTAATTTTAAATCAACGATATCTTCACTTCCAAAGGTCCGAATTGGAAAATTGTTTTTTTTAATTTGGGTGAAATTGTGAGAGAAACTCATATATGCATTTTTTTTTTTAAATTCAGCCCCATATTGTTACATAAATCAGAAAAATCATGCGGTCATGCACAGAAAAAAAGAAACCCTAAAAATTGCAAATTGTAAAATGCAAATAACTTGACTTCCCAGACTCTGTTTTAGACGATTTTTTTTTTTTTTATCTTGGTATTTTTTATTAGAGTAACTCAAATATACAACCATTGTTTTTAAATTTTACACCAAAACCTACATAAAAACATCCATAATGTTGCAAACCTTTTTTTTTTCCTTCTCCGAAAAAATAAATCTACAAAAAATAAAAATATTTTCCCACACTTCATGCCAAGGAAAGTGATCTCATACCAATTATTAAGTACCTAAGTAGATAAAAAATATAATCACCACAAATTATGAATACACAATATATCCACAAATCACTATAGAAGAAACCACACTTTTATTATATCAAATCCCTTGAGGTAGGGAAACACCATACAATGGATCCTATTATGGAAGAGATCCTCTCTTGTTAACTTTCCTCTTCGAGGGGGCATCCTCCTATTGAGATTAAAATTACAATGCAATAATTAATTTCATATCCCATTATATTTCTTTAACCCCTTTATATAGTGCTACCATCACCTAACAAAATTCTAGAGGAGGAATATTCTAGAAGTAGAACCTTCTAAGAATTTTGTTTACATTTATTATATCTAACTACCATAGTGAGTCTTATTTAATAATATAATGTACCTAGTACACCTTACATGCAATGGCCTCCACTACCTCTCTAGCTACCGAACAAAAGAATTCCAGAAGCACTAGAAGCTCCTAGAAGTAATGGGTGATGTCAACGCTAGAAGAAGTCTACAAGCCTATAGAAGTAATGGGTGTATTTAAAGAACTCTCCAAAGTGATCCCCTTATGGAATAACTTTAAGCATGGCCATCATGGGAAGACACTTTGAAGAATTATACAATAAACCTTGGAAGTATGGTTAAGTGGTTAAATGGTTTAGAAGTCTCGGAGGTGTGCTCATAAATCCCAAAGTTTATTGAATAAAACGAGTATGAAGGAGATTACAAATACATGAAAAACCATCATAGATGGATAGTCCCCATCATGCCATTTTCAACGGTAGGTGGCACACCACGTGATTCCTCACGGTTGAGAAGTTATTCCATATTAAAGATGAAGCCATGAAGTATGGTCAAGAAGCCCTATATCTAAGGACAAGAAGTTACAAGTCGGTCCAAAAATTAATTATAGAAGAAAATTTGTAGCAACAAGAAATTATAGGTTGTCCCTAAAGTTAAAAAAAGGAGGCACTTGGAAAAGTATAAATACTCATCAAGAGCCTCGCATTTGGTCATTCAAGAAAATGTGTGTTTATGGTATGGAGCTAGCATAAGTGGTTATGCACTTGTACTAGGGGGATTAGTAATCTCAACAAAGTAAATATGGCTTAGAAGAAAGGATTTTGATGATAGAAAGATGTTATTATACTAGTTTTCTGAGGTTATCCACAGGTTGAAATGGAGCAAGGTGAAGATTTATGAGGTTATCTATGGGTCATAGTGGAGAAAAGAGAGGATGTACATAGGTCATAGTGGAGAAAAGAGTATATTTATGAGGTTATCCGCAGGTCACAGTGGCAAAAAGAGTGGATATACGTGGGTAATAGTGTAGAAAAGAGAGGATGTATGCGGGTCACAATGAAGAAAAGCACGGATGTCCACGGGTTGAAAGTGTATGAGTAGTAGATCTGGGAAACTTTTTTGAAGAAGGATCCCTTGTATTGATTCTAGGTTTGAGAAAGGTATGATGATCAAAGATCTGATGCATTAGAGTTTCCTCATGATGAAAG
Organism: Picea sitchensis; assembly: GCA_010110895.2. Taxonomy (NCBI): domain Eukaryota; kingdom Viridiplantae; phylum Streptophyta; class Pinopsida; order Pinales; family Pinaceae; genus Picea; species Picea sitchensis. The sequence continues at coordinate 42,527 of SNQJ01S0023700.1, read as the reverse complement.
GTATGTTTGTCTACATTTTTTTAAGTATCTCTTGGATATTTTGGTATATTCCTTAAGGCATAACTTGGAGAGTATTTGGCATATGGATAAACACGTATGTTGGTGATATGAGATATGATGTATCAGGTTGTTACAAAATTTAATGTATGATTTCTATGTGTTTTTGTATATTTTAACCTTGTACAATATTTACTACAAACATATTTTCAGTAAAAGAACATAAAAGATACAATGGAAAATGAAAACATTACACAAATATTTTTCCCCTTGTTATAGCAAGATTTGCATCACCCTATGCAATATTTCACAAAAGGAATTTTTCCTTTTCCCTATGCAGAATTATCATTCTTGTTTGATAAATCGAGAGATAAAAATGCATATTTTTCCACATGTACGCACCTTGCCTACTATACAACATGCGTATATGCAAGATGCTCCACTACAGCCCGTGTACATCAGGATTTGTGCCAGAAAAATGAAAATTAAATGTCGGGTTTCCATGTCATGACAGGTGATCTATGATCCTTGGCCTTCCATATACTAGAAGTGTTCTGACTCGGCCCTTCAGTTCCATTTGAAGGTTATAAATGGGCCAATTCCAAGATATGGAAAAGAGGAGAAAGAATTCAACTTTGAGAGCAAAGTTACACTAGAGAAATTATTACTTCATATTGAGTCTGCATCTCTTTGTCCTTTAAGTCTAAACACAGTGTTCATCCCCCAAGATCTTCCCTTATTTATGGAGAACCCCATTTTCTCCCTTCTATGAGCTTGCCTTTACTGGAGGATTGAAGTAGTGGAGGCCCAGCTTGAAGGAACTTAGTTTCTCGGTTCTGAACCATGCCGACATGGAAGTCTGTAATGTTTTCACTTATGTTGATCATTTATTAATAGAAATACTCCTTTCCTATCCAACTCATATCTTGCAAATATATGAGTTATTATTCATGGGCATATTTGTTATGTATATTAATGGATTATGCTATCTAATGTTCTAACCTTGTATATTATCACCATATGCTTTCTTTGCTTGTTTGTTGAGAACTTGTTGCATCTATAAAGATTTGGTTCAAAGTGCTTAATGTTGGACATCATCGAACATCTGGACGAGGTAGGCCTCTTTCTTATCTCACTTGCATATTGGATTTTATAGCATGTTTTTGGGATAGAGTTGATTTCTAGAGTCATATCCATCTGTTGTAGTTTACCCTAGCCATAGAGAGTTTTTCCCTCATAACATAATTGGCGACCATACTGGGGATTGATCTTCTTTCTAAGGGTTTGGAGTACTTTTTCTCCTTACATTTCTCTCGTTCCTTTTTGTTTCTTTTCGTATCACTGCTTGATAGTTTCTGTTCACTATGGGTCTGAGTTTTCATCCTTTCTCCCATGCCTAGCCTTGTTTTAAAAAATATATGTGCTTTTTGGCCTGACAGTCGCATACATACGTTGGTTGTCCCTCTGCAAGATGTGTACATACGTTCTGTTTTTCTAAACAGTTGTGCACATCACTTTTCCTTGCCTGTTTTCTTGGTCTGGTGTTTGTTGGGTGGGATTTGATGTTTGTTGAGCCTTATTGGGTCTCTGTAGTGCCTATTAAGTGTCTCTGGGATGACAGGAAACATGTCTGGATTTGTAATTTTGGGTGGATTCTTTCTCATCACCTTTTCATTTTGATTGTCCTTTTACATTGGGATTGGTGTTTTGTTTCTTGGTATTCTCCTTGAGTTATTTCTTCCTATACACAGTAGAATTTGTATATCAAGTTTCTTATCAGTCAATGCATTTTCTTTTTAGTATATTGGAAATAAATAAAAATTCAGGCATTTTTCATTGCTTGTCATTTTTTTTCTTTTGAGTCCTTGTCATTATCTTAGTGCATTTAGTGAAAGATTGCATTTTTACTTCATAATTGAAGAGTAATATTGAAAATTGTATTGGTTTTTAGAAGCATATCATTCATTGAAAGTTAAAGTTAGGACTTTGCATTATTTTCATATTTATTTTTCTTGCAGAGTCATAACATCATGAGTTTCACTACCATACCTTTTTGAGTAATCACGGCCAATAAAATTCATGCTATAATTTAAAATTGATTAGTCATGATTTTGTTTTCTAGGGTGCACAAACTAGCTTAGGATTTAGTTCCTTGGAATAGGATTTTGTGAGTAAACTTCTCCAAGGAAATTAAATCAACATATGTGTCTGAGAAAAGAAGTGGAGAAATCCATCGTATAATTGGCAATATCAGGAGGCTCCGCTCACACTCAAGTTAATCATGAGGTTCTGCAAGGTTGGTTGAAGGGGTATCCCCCCGATACCTTATTAGCATTAGAGATATTTCTAGGGATATATTTGTATATGGGGATCTTGCTAGTGCCTTTACCTCCATGAGAGGTGGTACTTACAAGGTTTTGGGCTTTGCTACCCTACCCATATGGTGGACATGACTTACGAATGCTCACTTGTGCATCTGTTATACATTGGTTGATTAGTTGCTTGACCTAGGTGTGACATAGGTTACTTTTAGGGGTTATTATATAGGTACCCTAAGTCAGATAAGGGTCAAAAAACACAACAACCTTTATGGAGGATTACCTCTCCAGGGGGATTTGACAGACTGTTTATTAAGCCCACAAGTTCCCTTATAACTTCAATCTTTAGAAAGGAGTCTCAGGCCCCTCTTGGGTGAGACATACCTTCTTTAGGGAGGGAGGCCACTCGGCCACTTAACCCCGTTTGCCTGCATATTGGTCATTTGAATTTTGGTGCACTCTTTGATTACTTGTTGACCTTAGGAGTCTATACTGAGTTTTCATTATTATGGATAGTGGAGTTCCTTTTGTTTCCTAATTTACCACTACCCACCCCATGATGCCTACTCATTTCATGGGGACGAATCCTTTCGCCTTTCATAATGATATGCAGAACTATGATACTCAGTCCGCACCTTGGGCCTCTAGCTATTTTTTTGTTGATATGCCTTCACCCATGCAATCCCTTCCCTAGTCCACTTATATGAATCCTAGCATTGGATCTGGGGGAAACATGGCCCTGATGCCTACTTCTTCATTCAATATAAGTCATGTCTCTTAACCAACTCTCATTGTGGAAGGTTGGAACCTTTCCTCTTACAGATCCAATCCTATCCATGCTCTATCAGGAGATAACATTCAGATGGGTGTTTATTCTACTTATTACACCCCATCCATGCATCTTTTGTCCACCATGTTGGTTCCTTCAAATACTTTTTTCATGATAGGTCCTCACGTATCCCTGGGTATTTCATACAGGGAGAATAAATTTTACGGTTTGGGCTACCCTCTTTATGGAAAGTCTTCACAAGGGGGAAACATATATCCTCACTCAAATAATTCTTATCATACCTCTGTCTCTTCACAGACTTCAGTGATGATGCATGTACAAGCCTCTTTAGACCAATTCAATAGAGGATACTACCTTTCCGGACAAGGATAGGGGGTAAACTAGAATCCTTCCTAGATTGCAATGTTATAAAGCTAATATTTCCCTAGACCTTGGTATCAAATGTCACAACTCACCGCTAGTCCAGTCATTTTCTGATCTAGGAGATTCCCCAGGCTCAAAAAATGCACAAACATGAAAGTTATTGGAATTGAGTGAAACCAATTCCATTGCGACCAAATCGTTGCGCTAATTCTGACCATATATTTACTTTCTCAAACAGGCTTCGTATGCGAGAGTTATCGCACTCTGACCGTTTTCTCAAATAACTAAAAAGTCAAAGGTCAACTGGCAAAAAGTAAATGTTGACATCAACTTGACATCACCAAATCTAATTAATGATGTTGATGTGGTAGAGACATTTGGCAACACTACAGCAGTTGACTGGGCAGATGACAGATCCGATCAAAATTGGACACGTTGCGGATGTTTGGGAAAATATGGTGGTGCCATGTGGCCTAAGCATGGGAAGCCACATGGAACCTAGTAATCAATCAAATGGAAAGTGTTAAGAAAATTTTGGGGTACGTGGGTTTTGAACCCACGACCTATGACCAAGCACAAACTTTGGGAAAGTTCCAACAACCAACATTCCATGTGTGAATCGTTTTTATACAAGCCACAATAAAATTATTTAAATTTCAATATAGTAAGTTATGGTGTGGAGGAGGGTGTTGGGGATAAGCCCCAACCAATGGTCTCTTATCACTGCACATGACCGGAGTTGCGGAATTTCCACTACAACCACGAGCGCCCATTAAGCCATGATTTCCGGGAAGTTTCCACAAGACCAAGAGCTTCCACTTGAAAGGTGTGCGGGGGGGTTTCCTATTTTAGGCTGAGGTCACCTCATAATGTACCATATAACTAGGTCTAGCGTGATTTAAAGGGGAAGCGCTTATCCCTTTGGTCTAGCACTTGGTCATTTATAGTGCATGTGACCAAGTTTTTGTTGGGTATGTGTTATATTCTTTGCATGTGTTTGTGGGTGCATCAGATTCGACAAATGTGTATGAAGATCCTTCTAGTAGTTCTCTTTGTGTCATGTGTGCCAGGTGATTTCCTAGGGGGTCCCAGGGGGGGGAAGGTATGCCCCCCCTGGTTACATGCAACATTCAGGGCAATGCCCCAAAATTTGTTTTTGGGCGGTTTTTGCTATTTTTAGCGGTTTACTAAATTAATCCCAGATTAAGGGATTAGGGTTTTGGTATATACAAAATACCTAAAAACATTGTATATATTGTATGGTGAATGGTGAAATTCGATATAATGAATATAATAAAGGTTTTCTAGATTGAGGGTTTCCAGTATAAAATCTTTGTGTAGTTTGTGTATGAGCCATTTATTAAATTATGTTTTGCTTAAGAATCTATATGCATTTCTTTACTTAACAAGTTTAAAACTTACATGTGGTATCAGAGCTTGTTTTTAGAATTAGATGGATGCCTTTGTTGCTTAGGGTTTGTCTCAGTATTGATAGATCAAGTCTATCTTGGGTCTGTGATAAACCTGGGTTTAGTGGGAGCGTTTGCAATGGAGATTCGAGTGTAGAAAGAGGAATAGCGAGCTCTTCTAGAATAGAGATAGAGAAGTTCAATGGTAATAACTTTGAACTATGGAAGCTCAATATGGAGGACCTTCTTGTAGACAGATAACAATGGATTGATGTGGATCCTGGTACACATCCTACTGGTACACCATCTACTAGCACACAGGCTATTGGTACACAACCTACCAGTACACAAACTACCAGTACACCACCTACTAGTATGTCGAAGGAAGATTGGGATAAGTTAGAAAGAAGAGAAAGGAGTATTATTCGACTCTGCCTAGAAGATTTGGTGTTGTTGAATGTCTCAGGAGAATCTACATCCAAGGAACTATGGGATAAGTTGGGGAATTTGTATCAATCAAAGTCAACAAGTTGTTTCTTCGAAAGAAGTTGTATCATCTTAGGATGGAAGATGGAGATTTTGTGACAGAACATATAAATGCCTTTAATACTCTAGTAAGTCAACTTTTCTCTGTTAATATTACGATTGCAGAAGAAGATAAGTGTATTAATTTGTTATGTTCTTTGCCAAACTCTTGGGATAATCTGGTTGTAGCAATTGGTAGTACCACTCAATCTAGATTGAAGTATGAGGATGTAGTTGCATCCTTGTTATCTGAAGATATGAGGTGTAAAATCATGGATAGTCATAGCACATATACTTTATTTGTAAGAGGTCGTACCCAAGACAAAAATCCTGGTAAGTCTTCCGGGGGGAGATCTAAATCTACAGGTGGATCTAAGTCCCCAGGAAAATCTTTGAGGAAATGTTGGAAGTGTGGTAAAACAAGGCATTATAAGAAAGATTGCAAGTCTAAGAAGGTTGAAAAACCAAAGTGATCTAATAGTACCTCTTCCACAGAGGCGAAAGCCTCCACTAAAGAAGGAGGTGATGTTTGCTTGGCATCTATAGGTACACTTGCAAACCATGATGTATGGTTGATCGACTCAGGTGTGTCAAACCATATGACTCCTCACAGGGAGTGGTTCTATGAATATGAAACTTATGATGGTGGTGATGTATTCCTAGGAGATGAATTGACAACAAAAATCATGGGACGTGGAAGGGTTAAGTTGTTGCTAAAATATGGAAGGATTAGAACTCTCCCCAGGGTTTTTCACATTCCAAAACTTGCCAGGAGCCTAATATTTGTAAGCAAGTTGGATGATGCAGGAGTGGATACTATATTTGGAATGAACACTTGCAAGATGGTACGAGGAGCAATGGTGTTGATGAGGGGAGTTTGGTGTGGAACTCTTTACAAGTTGTTGGGAAGAGATTATGCTAATGGGTGTAATAGTTTTTCTATCCCTGAGAAGAGAAATGAAGGAGACAAGACCAATACTATCCTAGAAAAAAAGGCCATGTTGTGGCATCAAAGACTGGGGCATATTGGAGAAGAGCGCCTTCGAACACTACACGGTAAAGGTATGGTTGAAGGTATGTCTAATTTCACTCTGGATTTTGATTTATGTGAACATTACATATATGGTAAAAAGAATCGAGTAAGATTCCCATCTAGTGCGACAAGAGAAAAGGGGATCTTAGAGTTGATACACAATGATGTGTTTGGACCTGTTCCTGTTCCATCCCTAGGTAAATCTTTGTATTATGTTTCATTCATAGATGACTTTTCAAGGAAAACATGGATTTATTTTCTTAGAAATAAATCTGAGGTATTTGATAAATTTAAAGAGTTTAAGGCTCTGGTAGAAAATCAAACATAGAATAAAATAAAGGTATTGAGAACAGATAATGGTGGTGTAATGTCCCCAAGGTCGAGCGTTATTGTAAATCATGTCTATGAAGTATAAAGCTTGCATTATGAATTGTAATTATGTTTTATAGGCTGGTGAGCCAAGTTTATATAAGCTGGTGGGATTATGTGTTATTAGGCCAGAGAGCCTAAGTGTTGAGGCCGGGAGCCTGCTTTTGTATATGTAATCATGAAAAACATTAATAAAAAATATAAACATCGCTGTGTGTAGACCGACCACGATGAATGAGTGATGGGGAACTAAGATTCCATAGAATGGGTAAGGGATTGGGGGCTAGAAGGTGGGAAAGAGAGGCTAAGTGTTGAGATTAGGGGCTTAAGTCCTTGGGAATAATATTTTAATATTATTCCAAAATCCATGTGAAATATATGTTTTTATCCTAATTCCTGGGAGAGGCAATGCATGAAGCTCCAAGTGTGCAAAAGGGAACGCATGCAACTCTAGGAAGATAAGTGTCGACCTAGGCACATGCAGTTAAAAGTTGAAGCGTCAACTGAGTTTGGGGTTCCTCCTCCATTCTGGCATCCATTTGTCTGAACCGGGTGGCTATGTGTATGATCTATGCATTGATTCCTATTCATGTAGCTTTGAAATTGGTGTTACCTGAACCGTGTTGTGTCTTAGTGGCTTGTTGTTGTATTTTGTCATCGGAACCGCTTGAGTCTGTGTTCGACCTTTGCATGGATTGAGCCGTGTCACAAACCCATGGACTGATCCATGTCACCTGTGCATCTTGTGAGCCCATCCTATCCTCTCTAACATAGTCGAGTTCATACCCAAACTGTCTTGGGTTGCTTCCTTCTGTGTTTCCTGAGTGGAATTGACTAGTAGTTGTCGTTGTTATCCTGAATTTGCGGGAATTGAGTTGGAAACTAGTTGAAGAACCGGGTTGTCATACCTGTGAGCAGCTCTCTCTAGGTAAGAGAGTCTATTGGGAAGTGGTTTTCTTCCAGAGAGAGTCCAGCACCAGCTACAAAGCAAGGTGGAGCACCGATGGACTATCCTTGTGAAGGTGTATACTCCCAGGTGGAATGGGCATATGGGGAATGAGAGTCCATGAGTAGTGGGCGTAAGAAGGCTCCTCGAGAGAATCCTTCTGGTTGCTTTGTGCAAGTTTTCCTGTAACCTCAGCCTAGACTAAGATTCCTTGCCTTGGGTGGAGCTTAGTCTCAGCTTGAGGGTGACCCACTGTTGAGCATGAGGAGCAGTGTGGTCTAAGGCTAGGAGTTTCATGGAAGGCTTGCACGTGGTTGGTGGAATTATGCTAGTAATAAAAGATAAGTGTTAATTTTGTACTTAATTTATAAGTATATGTATGTTTGTGATGCTTATTTGTATCATGTATTATGTTGTGCATAGGAATTATTATTAATGCCATGGATTATTATGTTAAGAGTAATTGGGTACTTACTCTGAGTTAAATGTGTTTAATATGACTTAAATGCATGTTATTAATTAAGTATGAGAAAGATGATGTTTTGCACAATAGCATTTTACCAACCAATGAGATGACAGACCATGACATTACAAGTTGGTATCAGAGCCTGGTTTCAACACTGAGCCTGGATGGGCTGGATAAGCAGTCTTTGGACTGAGGTCTTGAGAAGAAATTATGTCTTGAGGACTAATTTCATACCTCATAATTTTTCTTAGTGTCAAAGAGCTACTTGACTGTGTTACGAAGCTCAGGAGGTGTACTGGTACTATAAAACCACATCCGGTGTGGTATATGGCCACATGGAGAGAGAGAAATCCACACCAGAAGTGTTGGAGCCATTAGATCTATTTAGGAGAAAAGGAGAACCCTCATGACCATCAGATTTGGAGAATGTGCACAAGGCTTAAAACCATTTGGAGTTGCACAGGAGTGTGGAAATCACGATACGCGAAATCCAAAATTCGTCAAGACCGTCCATCGGAAAGGACGCGTGGAGAGAGATCAGCCTTTCTCTGACTCGTGAATTAAAAAGGTAAAAGGGCAAGTTTGTGAGAATTAGCGAAACATGAATTCATGATTAGATAAAAAATGTTGATTAAGGAGAGATCTGGACCATTAATTGTCCAGGAAGAATTTCAGCATTTTGGGAGTTCGGCTATCGGGAGAAGTGGATTGTGTTGATGCACAAACTCCCAAAGCCCAAAATCATGAAATCCCAAAGAGCCGAAGTAGTGGGTCGAGTTGACATCACTTGATGGATATGAACCACTGGAATCTGTGCCATGTGTTAGTGGGCCCTGAAGAAAAAGAAAACGAAGTAGGCCCGGATGGCATCACCTGAGGTAATGTGGACCTTCTTAAGGATACCATGTTTCACTACCTTGGTGGCCGACAACTGTGTTGGGGGCCCAGAGGGTAAGGAAATCAATTTTTTTGGAAGTCGGGAGTTGGAGAGGGAAGCGAGTCTGAGAACCTCCGAGACCAAAATCCCGAAACCCAAAATCTCGAAACCCGAAACCCCGAAACCCGAAATCCTGAAACCCGAAGTTTCGTTTGGAGAGCCTTGTAGCACCTATAATTTTAGTGTTTGATCATGGCCCGTGCATGGATGGGTTGGGGACTAAGAAAAATGGGGGCTGTCACTGGAAATTGCAGAGCCAAACAGAGCTCAGAAAATTCATGGAATCAAAATGTTTTCTTATTCGCATTGGTTTATGAATGTTGTAGTTTTATTAAGGGTTTAAGGCCTGACAAACTTCGGTTGACTGCACGTTGTGTGTGCAGAGTTCAACGAGTGTTAGGAAAACTGTGAATCAACGCCGAGTATAGAAATGGAAGAGGTGTTGATTGCCTCCAATTTAGAGAATGAAAGAGAAGGAAGGGATGTTAACTTGGGAGTCGAAGGATCGAACTCTAATGGGAATAGAAAAGAGATGGATAAGGAAGGACATATGATGAAAATCATCGAAATATTGTAGAGAGAAGCCTAGGCTCACCGAGATGATAGATGAAAGCTAATGAGGATTAGGGATCGACAAGGTGAATTCAACTTAAAGATGTTGAAGAACCTAGAAATAATAGAAAGGAAATTGGAAAAGGAGAGTGACACAAGAAAAACAGGGAGTCGCAGGACCCCTGAGAGAAAAAGAAGATCGAGGAGTGGTAGCAGACATCGTCATCTCTCCCCAAATAATTCTGATAAGGATGTACACAGTAGTTCAAGCCCATCCCCTACCATAAAACATCAAATATCTAGAGCGGATGAATTGAAAGGGGAGATGAACAAGATTAAGCCTCTTGCATTTGATGGAGAACATAAGAAGGAGGAAGATGCTGAAACATGGTTATTTGGCATCAGGAAATATTTCCAACTACAGAATTATTCCTCTCAGGAAGAAGGAAGAATTGTGATGTATCAACTAAAAGGAAAAGCATCCATGTGGTGGGATCAACCTGTGAAGTTTCATCACGTTAGAGAGAAAGATATCACATGGAAGGAATTCAAGAGGTATTTCGAGAGGAAATACCTAACTAAAATATACTATGATAGAAAGATGAAGGATTTCTTCGAACTCAAGCTGGGAAGCATGACCATTGATGAATACAAACGAAGGTTTTTGGAATTACAAAAGTATGTTCCATTCATCAAAGATGAGGCTATCAAGATTCAAAGGTATCTGAGTGGATTGCCTTCTTCTAGTGGTAACAAGATTCAATATGATGATCCTAAGACTATGGAATAAACAATAAGAAGAGTGAAATGCTTATATGAACAACAAAGAGAAAATACTACCTTTTGGAAGGCTTGGGATGACTAGAAGAAGTTTAAGAAAGAACAGAGGAAGAAGGGAAACATACCGCCCTTTTTCAGAAATAGTCCACAAGGACATCCATCGTTTAGAGAGCCGAGAATGGCTGAAGTGGGAGAACAAAGGCTGAGACAAACGCCTATTCAGTGTTGGGGTTGTAAAGAGATCCACAAGTACAGATATTGTCCCCATAAAAATGGAAATGAAAGAGTTTTCCATAATGTTCAACAAGATGAAATAGTGGACGACATGGGCAGTATAATGCCAAGGATCTATGCGGCCCTGGACAACAAGCAAGAAGAATTTTAGGTGCACATGATTGAAGTGGAAGGTATGATTAACAACCAACCATTTGTTATTTTAATTGATTCAAGGGATAGCCATAGTTATATAGACCCTAGAGTGGTGGAAAGTTTGCATTTATCAAGAACCAAACATGAAAAGTCTTGGTTAGTGTAGCTAGCTATAGGAACCAAGAGGAAAGTCATTGAGCTAGTTAAGTCCTGCCCTGTGGACATGAAGGGATTGAGCACAAAGGTTGAATTGAATATTCTACCTTTAGGATCTTATGAATTTTTAATTAGGATGGACTGGTTGGACCAGCACCATGCCCTCCTGGACTATTGTAACAAGGAATTTACATGCCTAGATGAGGAGGGGAATCGAAAAATAGTCCGAGGAATTCCTAGATTTGTTATTGTTAGAGAAATCTCCACAATGCAGCTGAAGAAGTGCTACAGAAAAGGTTGTCAATTATTTGCAGCCCAAGTGGAGGAAGAATCCAGATATGAATTCTAAAAGATTGGAGATCATGAGGTACTTAAAGAGTTTGAAGATGTATTCCAGGAAGTACCTAGACTATCTATGAAGAGAGATATCGCTTTTTCTATAAATTTGATGCCTGGAGCAGCCCCAATGTTGAAAGAGCCTTATAGGATGAGTACACCAAAGCTGAAAGAGTTGCAATTGTAGCTTGAAGAGATTATAAGGAAGGGGTACATTCACCTAAGCGTGTCACCTTGGGGTGCCCCGGTCCTGTTCGTGAAGAAGAAGGATGGGACGTTGAGGCTGTGCATTGATTTCAGATAGTTGAACAAAGTAACTGTCAAGAACAAGTATCCTCTGCCGAGGATCGATGATCTTTTCGTTCAGTTGAAAGGTGTGAAAATATTTTCGAAGATAGATCTCAAATCAGGATATCACCAGGTAAGAATAAAGGATGAATACATCAACAAGATCGCTTTTAGAACAAGGTATGGTCATTACCAGTTCACAATGGTGTCGTTTGGACTATCCAATGCACCTGTTGTTTTTATGTGCTTGATGAATGGTGTATTCAAGGACTATCTAGAAAAGTTTGTCATAGTCTTCCTGGATGACATTTTGGTGTATTCCAAGTGAGAGGAAGATCATGAACAACACCTGAGGATGGTGTTGCAAGTGTTGAGAGAACACTAGTTGTATGCCAAATTGAGAAAATGCTCGTTTTATCAAAGGTATATCCATTACTTGGGGAACATTGTTTCATAAGAAGGGATCATCGTGGATCCTGAGAAGGTTTAGGCCATCAAAGAATGCTCAGTGCCAAGAAATGTGGTGGAAATTAGATCCTTTATGGGTCTAGAGGGATATTACAGAATGTTTATTGCAGGGTTCTCAAAGATATCTCACCCTATCACTTCCTTGCAAAGGAAGGAGAAAAAGTTTTAGTGGACTGAAGAGTGTGACAAAATTTTCCAACGGTTGAAGCAGTTGTTAACCAGCACTCCAATATTGAGGATTGCATATCCAAATGTAGATTTTGTGGTGTTTACAGATGTGTGCAAAGAAGGAATGGGAGGGGTCCTCAGTCAGAATGGATTCGTAATCTGTTATGAGTCTAGGAAATTAAAAGAGCACGAAAATAATTGTGCCACTCACGATTTGGATTTGGTACAAATCATTCACGCTCTGAGTAAATGGAGACATTACCTCATGGGAAGGATATTTGAATTGAGAACAGACCACAATGATCTGAAATATTTGTTTGATCAGCCAACCTTAAATGCCAGAAAAAGTAGGTGGCTGGAATTTATGTGTGAGTATGACTTTTAGATCAAGCATATCAAAGGAAAGGAGAATAAAGTGGTTGATGCACTCAACAGGAGGGTGCATGAATTACATTCTACATCCATTAGCATGTATCATACTGATATTAAAAGAAGAATTATGGAGGCTATAAATATAGATCTGCAGTATAGAGAATTGGTATCCAAGCTACAATGCGGTAAGATGCCATAGAAGATGGAAATTTATAAATTGGATATAGATGGAATACTACTATACAAGAACAAAAATTATGTACCCAATGTCCAGTGCTTGAAATAGATGATTTTGCAGGAGATGCATCATGTTCCTTATGCAGGGCACCCTGGATATCAGAAAACAGTAGCAGCGGTCAAGAGCCATTACTTTTGGTCGTGTATGTAGAGAGAGATCGTTGAATACATCGCCATATGTATGGAGTTCCAGAAAGTTAAAGCTAAGCATAGGCACCCAACAACATTGTTGCAACCTTTACCCATTCCTAAGTGGAAGTGGTAAGTGGTGACAATGGATTTTATTATAGGATTTCCCAGAACAACCAAGATGCATGATTCAATCATGGTGGTGGTGGACAAGCTTACAAAATTTTCCCATTTTATTCCACTGAAAACTACTCAAAAGGTAGTAGATATTGCTGAAATTTTCGTGAAGGACATGGCAGGATTGCACGAAATTCCTAAAACGATTGTGTCTAACAAAGACCCAAAATTCACCTCAAATTTATGGAAAGGATTTTTCAAAGGATTTAGAATGAATCTGAACTTTACTACAACTTATCATCCTAAGTCTGATGGATAGATAGAGAGGGTGAACCGAGTAATAGAATACATACTGAGAATGTATGTGATGGACAAACCATCAAGATCGGAAGACTACCTGCACTTGGTAGAATTTGCCTACAACAATGGGTATCATGCATTGTTGAAGATGAGCCCATTTGAAGCACTTTATGGAAGAAAGTGCAATACTCCAGTGAGCTGGGATAATTCAGCTGATAGAGAAGTGGTTGGGCCAGAGTTGCTCAAGGAGATGGAGGACCAAATGATAAAACTTAAGGAGAATTTGAAAGCTACCCAAGAGAGGCAGAAAAGTTATACTGATAGGAAAAAAACCCACAGAGAGTTCAAATTGGGTGATCATGTTTTCCTGAAAGTGAAAGCTAATAGGATTTCCCTAAAGTTGGGAAGTTGCGCCAAGTTGGCAGCCAGATTTTGTGGGCCGTTTGAAATCCTGGAAAGGATTGGGCCAGTTGCATATATGTTTGCATTACCTGCATCTATGACTGTACATAATGTGTTTCATGTTTCATTGCTTAGGAAATATATACCAGATGCTAATCATGTTATCGATTGGAATGTGATTCAGGTGGAACAAGAAGGTGTCCTGCAAGTGCATCATGTGCGCATATTGGACAGGAAAAATAAATAGCTCTGGAATTGAGCTATGGGGCTTGTAAAGGTTCAGTGGACCTGGTACGGTCCTGAGGAAGTGACATGGGAGCATGAATATTTTATGTGGGCAGAGTACCTGCATCTTTTTGAAAATTTTGAAAAGCTTGCAGATGTAGTGTAAAATTGTACTAAGGATAATGAAAAAATAAGGGGAGGGGATTGTATTGTCCCCAAGGCCGAAACCTGTTGTAAATCATGTCTATGAAGTATAAATATTGCATTGTGAATTGTGATTATGTTTTACAGGATGATGAGCCAAATTTATATAAGCTGGTGGGCTTATGTGTTATTAGGTTAGAGAGCCTAAGTGTTGAGGTCGGGAGCCTTCTTTTGTATATGTAATCATGCAGAACATTAATAAAAAATATAAACACCGCTGCGTGCAGACCGACCATGATGAATGAGTGATGGGAGACTAAGATTCCACATAATGGGTAAGGGATTGGGGGCTGGAAGGTGGGAAAGAGAGGGTAATTGTTGAGCCTAGGGGATTAAGTCCTTGGGAATAATATTTTAATATTATTCCGAAATCCATGTGAAATATATTATTTTATCCTAAGTCCTGGGAGAGGCAATGCATGAAGCTCCAAGTGTGCAAAAGGGAACGCATGCAGCTCTAGGAAGACAAGTGTCGACCTAGGCGCATGCAGTTAAAAGTTGAAGTGTCAACCGAGTTTGGGGTTCCTCCTCCATTCTGGAATCCATCTGTTTGAATTGGGTGGCTATGTGTCTGATCTCTACAATGATTCCTGGTCACACAGCTCTGAAACCGGTGTTACCTGAACTGTGTTGTGTCTTAGTGGCCTGTTGCCATATTCTGTTGTCAGAACCGCTTGAGTCTGTGTTCGACCTCTGCGTGAATTGAGCCATGTCAAAAATCCGTGGACTGAGCCGTGTCATCTGTGCATCCTGTGAGTCCAGCCTATCTGCTCTTCCAGAGTCATTTCGTACCTGAACTATCTTGGGTTGCTTCATTATGTGTTTCCTGAGTGGAATTGACTAGTAGTTGTTGTTGTTATCCTGAATTTGTGGTAATTGAGTTGGAAACTGGTTGAAGAACTAGGTTTTCAGACCTGTGAGCAGCTCTCTCTGGGTGAGAGAGTCTGATGGGAAGTGGTTTTCTCCCAGAGAGATTCCAACACCAGCTATGGAGCTCTGAAAATTCTTGATCCATCATGTTGTTGAGACCCAGAGAGGGAGGTGAAGCACCGATGGACTGTGCTTGTGAAGGTGTATACTCTCGGGTAGAATAGGCATGTGGGGAATGAGAGTCCATGAGTAGTGGGCGTAAGAAGGCTCCTGGAGTGAATCCTTCTGATTTCTCTATGCAGTTTGTCCTGTAACCTCATCCTAGACTAGGATTCCTTGCCTTGGGTGTAACTTATTCGCAGCTTGGGGGTGACCCACTGTTGAGCATGAGGAGCATTGTCTTCTAAGGCTGGGAGGTTCGTGGAAGGCCTGCATGTGGTTGGTGGAATTACGCTGGTAATAAAAGATAAGTGTTAATTTTGTACTTAATTTATAAGTATATGCATGTCTTTGATGCTTATTTGTATCATGTATTCTGTTGTGCATAGGAATTATTGTGAATGCCAGGGATTATTTTGTTAATAGTAATCTTGTTCTTACTCTGAGTTAAATGTGTTTAATATGACTTAAATGCATGTTATTAATTAAGTATGAGAATGATGATGTTCTTCACAGTAGCGTTTTCCCGGCCAGTAGGATGACGACCGGGGGCGTTACAAGTGGAGAATTTCATGGAAATGAATTCAAAGAATTATGTAATAAGTGTGGCATAGAAATGCAGAAGACTACTCCATACACTCCTCAATAGAATGGAGTTGCAAAAAGGATGAATAGGACACTGATGGAAAAAGCAAGGAGCATGCTCAACGGTGTCGGGTTAGGACAAGAATTTTGGGCAAAGGCAGTGGGTACAACATGTAACCTAGTCAATCGATCACCTTCATCAGCGTTGGATGATAAAACTCCACACGAGGTATGGTCTGGAAAGAAACCCTCTCTTCAACATATTAGAGTGTTTGGTTGTGATGCTTATGTACATGTTCCAAAGAAAATTAGGAGTAAGTTGGATAAAAAGGATGAAAAGTGTATCTTTATTGGTTATAAATATGGTGTGAAAGGTTATAAGCTTTGGAACCCAAAAACCAAGAAGATTGTTTACAATCAAGATGTTGTTTTCAGAGAGGTAAAAGATGTATCCAGAAAGGAATTCCTACCAACACAAGATGAACGTGAGAAAATAGAGCTTGAGTTGGATGATGCAAAATCTAAATCATGTGAAGAAGAAGAAGAAGAACCTCATACCCCAGTATTGAGGAGATAAGTGAGAGATAAAAGGAAACCAGAAAGGTATATTCCACTTGATTTATGTTCCAATTTTTCTTTATCTATTACTAATGATGATCCTAGAAATTTCAGGGAAGCAGTGAATTCAGAGGATAGTAAACTCTGGAAGAAGACCATGGTTGAAGAAATGGATTCCTTGGATAAGAATGAGGCATGGGATATAGTTGAGTTTCCAGCTAGAAGAAAATTTTTTGGTAGCAAATGGTTGTTTAAGAAGAAGTTTAATGCACAAGGTAAAGTGGAGAAATACAAAGCTTCGTTAGTAGCAAAAGGTTATTCCCAGGTAGAGGGAATTGACTTTGGTGAGATTTTTTCTCTTGTTGCTAAGTTAAATTCTGTTAGATTTATTTTATCTATTGCTTCTTCTTTTGATATTGAAGTGGAACAAATGAATGTGAACACAACATTCCTACATGGGGATCTAAAAGAATAAATCTACATGAAGGAGCCATAAGGCTTTGTTGTGAAGGGAAAGAAAGAGTTGGTCTATAAGATAAAGAAGTCACTATATGGTCTGAAGAAATCACCTAGGATGTGGTACCAAAATTTTGACACATACATCCTTGGATTGGGATTTGTAAGAAGTAGGGATGATCACTATGTATATTCCAATAAGGTTGGTAATCACTTCATTTATGTAGTGTTGTATGTTGATGACATGTTGGTAGGAAATAACATGGATGTTATCAAGGAGGTGAAATCATAGCTATCCTCCAAATTTGACATGAAGGATCTCAGTGCTGCTAACTTCATTCTGGAAATGGAGATTAAAAGAGATCGTGCAAACAAGAAACTCTGGTTGAATCATAGAAAATATGTTGAGACGATATTGCAGAGGTTTAATATGCATGGAAGTAAACCAGTCAAGGTTCCTATTCCTATAGGCGTAATTTTATCTACAGATCAGTGTCCCAAGACACAAGAAGAAGAGGACATGTTCTATGTTCTGTATGCCAGTGAAGTTGGCAGTTTGATGTATGCAATGGTCTGTACTACACTAGAAATTTCACATGCAGTGGTAGTTTTGAGCAGGTATATGTCAAAACCAGGGAAGGAGCATTGGACAGTAGTAAAGAGGATCTTCAGGTATCTTCGTGGCACTACCAATTATGGATTGTGCTACCAAGGAAGACCACGATTGGACAGAGTGGTGGAAATACATGGATTTGTTGATGCATACTGGGCTGGAGATCTGGATCGCAAAAGATTTACAAGTGGGTATGTGTTTAACCTATTTGGAGGAGCAATCAGTTGGATGAGCAAAAGACAGGTTGTAGTGGCAATCTCAACTACAAAATCTGAATACATGGCAGCCACTCATGCAAGAAAGGAAGCAGTATGGTTACAAATATTGTTTTCAGGTATTGGGTTGGTACAACAAGCAGTGAGATTAGATTGTGACAGTCAGAGTGAAATCTTCCTGGAAAAGAACCCAACTGATCATTCAAAGACAAAGCATATTGATGTTCAATATCACTTTGTGAGAGACATGGTTGAGGAAAAGAAGGTGTTGTTGGAAAATCTTGACACATTGAAGAATGTTGCAAATTCATTGACAAAGTCTGTGAGCACAGAAAATTTCTCCTGGTGTAGAGTAACAATGGGCATTCTTTCCCTAGATTGTTGACAATATAATCCTTGAACCCTTGGATGCAAATAAAACAACAAGTGGGAGAATATTGGGTATGTGTTATATTCTTTGCATGTGTGTGTTTTGGGCACTTTCCTATGGGGGTTCTTAAGGGGGGGCAGGTAAGCCCCCTCTTGGTTATGCGCAACGTTCAGGGAAGCACCCCGAAATTTTTATTTTGGGTTGTTTTTGCTATTTTTAGCGGTTTACTAAATTAATCCTAGATTAAGGGATTAGGGTTTTGGTATCTACGAAATACCTAAAAACATTGTATATATTGTATGGTGAATGGTGAAATTCGATATAATGACCATAAGAAAGGTTTTCCTAGTTGAGGGTTTCCAGTATAAAATCTCTTTGTACTATGTGTATGAGCCATTGATTAAATTTTGTTTTGCCTAAGAATCTATATGCATTGCTTTACTTCACAGGTTTAAAACTTATAGTTTTGAGGAGTGCACGCCATTGTTTTGGGTCTTAACCATGTATTGTGGTTTAAAAGTGGGTTTTTAACCTGTTAATGTAATTTTAAATGATTTTTCCTGATATTGTGACTAGAATTGGTTTTTTTAGGATATCTTGGCCATTTGGAGGGGTATTTGATCCCAAAAAGAGGCCAGATCTTCAAGGGAAGTTGGGCTTCCTCATATGAGCCTGAAAACTATAAAAACCATGTTTTTTGAAGCTTTGAGGACAATTTTGGATGAAGGGATTTGAAGGAGCAGCTTGTAATTTGAGAGGCACTTTTGCCATGTTTTTTAGAGGAGTTTGATGATGCATGTATGAACCTGAGCAAGGAGGTATTGCACAATAGATCTGAAGTATGTTATGTAACAACAAAGAGCCATTGTAAGAGAACTTGAGCATTTTAAAGAGCTATAAAGAGGTCCTCCACTTGGAAGTGGGCCCGAAGACGTAACCAACGATTGGTGAACTCCGTTAACAAGTTCTTGTCTCTATTTCTCTTTCTGTTTTGTTATTCTCTTCTCTTAATTTGCATCATGGTTATCAATGGTTGATCTCTTTAATCATTAATAAGCATCAAGTAAAAGTCAAATTTTAATTTTCCGCAACAAGTTAATGAGTTTATGTATTTTGCATTCTTATCGATCCGATGCATAAAGTACATTAAACTAACTTGCAATTTATCAGTAATACCTTCATTTTTGGATCAAGTTTATGGTATCAGAGCATTTGTTTTTGAAGGTTTGACAGGAATTGCAAGCATTGGATGCTCACCCGAGAAAAACTCAAGCGAGGAGAAGGCCAACTTGAGTCTCTTAATACAAAGATTCAAAGGAGACCGAATAAATAAGAGATGTCTTCACTGAGAAAACTAGGTCCTTTTTCATCTAAGGATGATTTCTTTGATTCATTTCAGATGACAAAAGACATGGTAGACTAACTTTATCAGGAAATAGAACTGCGAAGAAATCCAAAAATTGAAGAAAGTGAATCTTCTGTAAGAGCAAAAGGAGGAGTTGGAGGTGGTGGATCTTCAGAACCTTCTTCTCCTTCATCCTCGTCTTCTACAAGTGAAGCAAGTGTACATCCCTCCAAGGATATGAAATGTAAGAAAAATCATCATTCTTCTGATATGTCTTTATTAATGTTAGATGTAAAGTTTCAATTGCCCACTTATGATGGTGAATTAGATGCATAAAAGATAGATAATTGGGTGAGACAGTTAGAAGTTTATTGCAGGATACAAAGGATTGTTTATGATGAAACAAATATCCAACTTTCAAGTCTCAAATTGGGAGGCACAACTCTCATATGGTGGGAAAGAAAAACTAAAGATGATCTCAATAAAAATGGTAAAACAATCTCTTCCTGGAATGATTTTATCACTGCTTTAAAGAAAAAATTATATCCATTAGCATACATGCAACAGTAAATGATGAATTGGCAAAGTTTAAGGTAAACTAAAGGTCAAAGTGTACAAGAATATACTCATATATTTCGTAAGAAAGCATTAAATTTGGGTATTCCTTTATATACACAAGAGACACTCCTAAAATATATTGGTGGTTTACATTCTTATCTCAAGCACACTATTCTTATGCTAAATCCTTTTAACTTTGATGAAGTATGTGTACAAGCCATTCACATTGAATCAAGTAAAGGGAATGTTGGTGATAGTGTTTCTATAGATACTTGTCAAAGAAAGGATGCAGGGAAAATGAAAGAGAAAGAGAAGAAGACAGCCACAACAAGAAAGGAGAAGCCTACTTGAAAGCATTGCAAGAAAGTAGGCCATGGTGAAGATCGTTGTTGGGTCTTACATCCTGACATGAAGCCAAAGAAGTATGCCAACCAAGGAAGAAAGAATACCACAATTGCGACAGTTTAAGTGAATCTTGGATCAGATTCCCATGATGAGACACGGGTTGTAGCTATGGGAATCCGAGGTATAAATTATGTTTCAAGTACTAGCTCTTCTAATTCAGTTGTTGTAAATGATGAATGTAAAAGGAGTGACCTTTTCCACATAAGGGTTATAATAAATAATGTTAAAATTGATACTCTTGTAGACAGTAGATCACAAGTCAATCTAATCAGTGAAGAGGTTGTAAATAACTTGGGACTTGAAACAAAGCCAAACCCTAGACCATATCCATTGGGGTGGATATGTGATGATAATAATTTACAAGTAACCAAGCAATGTAAAATCAAGTTTGCAATCACTTCTAATTATGTTGATGAAGTAGAACTTGATATAGTGCCACTGGACATATGTTGAATTGTACTGGGAAGCCCATAACTTTATGATAGGAAGGCCATATTCTACAGGGAGGAAAATAAATATTGCTTCAAGAAATATGGGAAGCAGTACATTGTTTGTGCTCATCGCATGAAAACTGACAGATCTTTTACAGCTACAAGGAAGTTAAAAATAATGGTAAATGCAAGAAATTTGTTAACACTTATGTATGTAACAAACCATGAAGTTAGTGATGATAAACATGAGATGATTCCATATGTATCTAACAGTAATGAAGTGTCACCAAAGGTACAACATGAGGTTTCGCTGGATAATTTGATTATTGAACCTGTTCAAAAGGGGAAGCATGTTGTTTCATTCTCATTAGCATGTCTAGTATTGTTGATTAGTTTGTCGTTATTCAGTGGTGTATGGCTGCTAACTGCGCCAAAGAATTTATATGATTGTGCAATTGATGGGATGATTACTTTGATAAAAAATGCTATCTTAGTTTTCATGTTTGTTGTGATTAGTTAGGTGATCATTGTCCCAACAGAGAGGATGGAGGATACAGGACAAGTGGGGAGGTAGTACCGTCACTTCCTACCTGAGTAAAATAAGACTTTTGGTGGTCCAAAATCTTCGAAAGTGGAGAGGAATGATCCAGGAGGCTCCACAGGCTCGGAAAATGCTCAAAAATGAAAGTTCTCATAATTGAGTGAAACCAATTCCATTGTGACCATCTCATCATGTTGATTCCAACCATATATTTACTTTCTCAAACAGGCTCCGTATGCGAGAGTTATAGCACTAACTATTTTCTCAAACAACTAAAAAGTCAAAGGTCAACTGGAAAAAGTCAATGTTGATGTCAGCATGACATCACCAAATCTAATTAATTATGGTGATGTGGAAGAGACATTTGGCAACAGTGCAAAAGTTGACTGGGAAAATAACAGATCCGATCAGAATTGGACACGTGGTGAATATTTGGGCAAATATGGTGGTGCCATGTGGCCGAAGTAAGGGTAGCCATGTGGCACCCAATCATTAATCAAATGGAAAGTGTTGAAAAAAAAATTGGGTCTGTGGGTTTTGAACCCACGACCTCTGACCAAGCACAAACATTGGGAAAGTTCCAACAACCAACACGCCATGTGTGAAGCTTGTTTATACAAGCCACAATAAAATTATTTAAATTTCAATATAGTAATTTATGGCATGGAGGAGGGGGATGGGTCTAAGCCCCGACCCATGGTTTCATTTCACTGTACATGACTGGGGGTGCATACTTTCCACTACAACCACGAGTGCCCATTAATCCATGGTTCTGGGGAAGATTCCACAAGACCGGGAGCTTCCACTTGAAAGGTGTGTGGCGGGTTTTTCCTATTTTAGGCCGAGGTCACCTCATAATGCACCATATAACCAGGGCTAGCGCGATTTAGGGGGGTAGAACTTATCCCTTTGAGCTAGCGCTTGGCCATTTATAGTGCATGTGACCAAGTTTTGAGGAAAGCACGCTAGTTTTTTGGGGCTTAACCATATATTATGGTTTAAAAGTTGGCTTTTACCTTGTTAATGTAATTTTAAATGATTTTGCATGATATTATGACAAAAATTGTTTTTTTTAGGATATCTTGGCCATTTGGAGGAGAATTTGATCCCATAAAGAGGCCAGATGGTTAAGGGAAGTTGGGCTTCCTTATCTGAGCCTGAAACCTATAAAAATCGGGATTTTTGAAGCTTTGAGGACAATTTGTGATGAAGGGATTTGAAGGAGGAACTTGTAATTTTTGGCCTTTTCTCATGATTTGAGAGGCATTTTTGCCATGTTTTTTAGAGGAGTTTGATAATACATGTATGAATCTGAGCAAGGAGTTATTGCACAAAATATATGAAGCATGTTATGTAACAACAAAGAGCCATTGTAAGAGAACTTGAGCATTTTAAAGAGAAATAAAGAGGTCCTCCACTTGGAAGTGGGCCTGAAGACGTAGCCAATGATTGGTGAACTCCATTAACAAGTTATTGTATCTATTTCTCTTTATGTTTTGTTGTTCTCTTATCTTAATTTGCAGCATGGTTATCAATGACTGATCTCTTTAATCATTAATAAGCATCATGTAAAAGTCACATTTTTATATTCCGCAACTAGTTAATGAATTTATGTATTTCACATTCTTATCGATACGATGCATAAAGTACATTAAACTAACTTGCAATTTATCAGTAATACCTTCATTGTTGGATCATTGTCATTCATACTATAGCTCCATCACCAACCTCTACTAGTCATGCTAGAGATGGGTCGACAACCTCTACATGTCATGTTGACAACCCGCACCCAGCCTATGCCAATCATGCTGGGGGTATCACTCTAGTCACCATGAGTCTTATCAATGTCACATCTCCAACCTCTATACATCATGTAGGAGATGACTCTCTCGCCTCTGCATTTCTCATTTAAAGCATGCCAACAACCATTATGAATGATGATGGGGACATTGAGAATCCTTGGCGCCTCAGATGTAATCCTAAATTCATTTGCAAGACTTGCAAATGATATCAACTTACTCAGTTTTTTCCATCTACAATCGAGATACTAGAAGCATGGGGCTCACCCAAGGGACCTTCATATTCTAAGGCATCTGTGGTTTCCCCACACCCTGTTTCTCCTTTGATTGACATGGTGGTAACGTTGTTGGAATCCTCTCCCGACATCACCCCCATTGTCGAGGGTGACATGTCCCATATCCCTATTATCATGCATCCTCTTCAACCTAGTATTGAAGAAGTGGTCGTACCAGTGCAATCTTTGGTCAATCCTACTCTCCTTGTAGAAGATGATGCATCCTTCAACCATGTCGTCATCATTCCTGATCCCACACGAGAGAGGTTTTTTCTCTCTCCGAGTACTCTCCCTCTAAGTCCCGGGGAAGTTACCTTCGATTGGGATGGCCTCATAGGGTATCCAATACCCCCACTCATGTCTTTTCTATTGAGAGACATTATCTGATCCATCATGGAGACTATATCCTCTATTAGTGCTTTATCCTCCTCGACTTGGAGAGTTTGGGTTTTCCCAAGATTATGTCGGATATTCGTAAGATACTGACATTCCACATAATTCTAGCACAGGAGCCTTGGCCTCCCTCGAGAGTTGTCACCTAGAATCTCTCGAACGAGTCCAAGTTAAGCTCTTTTCCGACTCATCTAAAAAGAGAAAAGATTGCCGAATTATTTTTCCTTTTCACAGTCATTAAATTGGACTTGAAAGGTCATGAGTCTTAGCTAAGCTCTTTTCTCACTCATTTTCAAAAAGAGAAAAGTTTGTCAAGTGAACTTGTCTCTTTCAAACTTGTAAATTGTATTTGAAAAGACATCTATTTGGCACAAGTTTACCCCTTTTTTACACCAAGTAGACTAAAATACATTAAAAAAAACTTTTTTTGGTGTTAATTTGTGATTGCATCTCATTCCCTTTCTTGCAGTATTGAACCTATAGCCGGTTCTCTCTTTGTGTTGTAAACCATTTTCCTCGACATTTTTTGCATCCTCAACCAAGTAGAGCCTTGTTTTTATCCTTCGCAAATTAACACCCTATACCTAGGAGGGAACATTCCCCCGAGTGTCCATCTCCCACATGCATCTCAAAGAAAGGGAGTATTATCTTATATTGGTAGCAGTCATGTCGCCTTTGAACAAAGAACAAATTTATTGAGTCCATTTGTCACCATAATTTTGGGCTTACGATGGCCTTCGGAAGATGAGCTTGTTACAGAGTCTTCTCTATCGACTGGTTACTCTTCTAGTCCCTTTGGAGCACTTGTTTGATGCCTCTTGCATCTCATTGTTTCATCATCGATTCTATGCTATCGGAGTCTTCCATATGTCTCATTCTCTTGTTCAAATGAAGTCTATCAACCTGTGTCGGCCACTTCTCAGAACCGTTGACTTTTCATGTCGACCATACCCTTAGGTTTTCTCAGAATCACATGATATTGTAGTACTATCATGCACCCCGTCTCGACTTTCATCATTGGTAAGTAACCTTGAACCCAACAGTCGACATTTCATCATTGGTCATTGATTGGGTGGTTTCCCTTGTGTTCGACAACAAGACATCTATTCACACATTGGGATTTGTGTAGTGTATTGGATTCCATTAGCCTTATTGGTGGTGTTCTCGACTTTTTCAGCAGTTTTCATCATTGGTTGTTATTAAGAGGGTCTTTCTCGTGTACCACTTGCACTTGGCACACACGAAATATGCATAGGGTCATTGGTTTGTGAACATGTCCTTCATCCGATTTCCAGCAAATCATGAAGCTCCTTCTTTGTACCTCATGATGACTGATGACAGATGACTTAATGCTCTCCTTTCAGCTCGTCTCCTTCCATCAAATTAATATCATATATTCTGGAAATAAGACCTAGAGTGTTATGAGTACCTTGATGCTTGCAGTCATTAGTGGTAGGTTTTTTCCCCATCAACTGTTGGGAATACATAAATGTATCTCGAGCGATGGATTCTTCAGGTGTTCGACACAAGTTCCTTTATTCACACTTGTAAGAATGTACTCGGTGCCTTGCTACCTACTTTCATTATCAGTAGGTTGTCTCTCTTTTGTTAACAGTATACCTCAATTACTGGTAATCAAACGATGTCTCATTGTGTTCGACCTCAACTCGTTTATTCAGATGATGTAGACTTGCACCCTTGGCGGATTGTGTAGAAGACTTGAAGACATCATTATGTGT
This sequence comes from Picea sitchensis, assembly GCA_010110895.2. Classification (NCBI taxonomy): domain Eukaryota; kingdom Viridiplantae; phylum Streptophyta; class Pinopsida; order Pinales; family Pinaceae; genus Picea; species Picea sitchensis. Next base: position 16,959 of record SNQJ01S0023700.1, on the reverse strand, counting down.
TTGTGGCTTTCCTGATTTGTTTCTCCCTTCTCATTGGACCAGTACCTATATGACTTCAATGATCATGGGAGATTAGATTGTACTCCATTGTATACAGATATCTTTAGATTGGTTTTGAGACCAGTTTTACTGGGCCTTGTTCATCACTATGACAACTTTTGGCATGTAACCGCAATTGTGTTTTCCTATTCATGGCCATGGACACTTGCTTGTTATATTTTCACATGAATCTACAGTGTAATTCTATTGGCATCCATGTATGAAAAGTCAATGCAGAATGTAATGAGAAACTAGTTCGTCGAGCTAGTTCCCCATCACTCCACTTCTGGGTTGTTTATAATGTATTTTGGCCATCTCAAATACTCCTATGACCTCACACATTAGGGGGAATCTATTATAGAAAATGTTTCCCCACCCTATGAAATCTTGCAGAAAAGGCCTTTTTCCATTTCCCTATGCAGACTTGTCATCCCTGTTAGATAAATCCAGAGCTAAAAATACATATTTTTCCACATGTACACACCTTTCCTACTATACACCATGTGTATGCGCAATTTTCTCAACTATATCCCGCATACATCGGTATTTGTGCCAAAAAAATGAAAATTAAATGTCGTATTTCCATGTCACGATAGGAGATCTCTGATCCTTGGCCTTCCATATACTGGAAATGTTTCAACTCGACCCTTTAGTTCCATTTGAAGGATATAAATGGGCCAATTTCAAGCTATGGAAAAGAGAAGAAATAATTCAACTTTGAGAGCAAAGTTACTCTAGAGAAATTAGTACTTCATATTGATTTTGCATCCCTTTGTCCTTTAATTTTGAATACAATGTTCATCCTCCAAGATCTTCCTTTATTGATGAAGAACCCCATTATCTCCCTTCTATGAGATTTCCTTTGGTGGAGGATTGAAGTGGTGGAGGCCCAGCTAGAAGAAACTTAGTTTCTTGGTTCCGAACCATGACGACACGAAAGTTTGTAATGTTTTCACTTATGCTGATCATTTATTAATAGAAATACTCCTTTCCTGTCCAATTGATATCTTGCAAATATATGAGTTATTATCCATGGGCGCATTTGTTATGTATATTAATGGATTGTGCTATCTAATGTGATAACCTTTTATATTATCACCATATGCTTGATTTTCTTGTTTGTTGAGAACTTGTTGCAGGTATAAAGCTTTAAGTCAAAGTGCTCAACGATGGACATCATCTAACATCTGGATGAGGTAGGCCTCTTTCTTATCTTTCTTTCATATTGGTTTATATAGCAGGTTTTTGGGATAGAGTTGATTTCTGCTTTCATATCCGTATGTTGTGGTTTACCCTATCCATAAAGAGTTTTTCCCTCATAACACCCCTAGAAACCCAAACTGAGAAAGACATTTTTTTTATATTTTCATTCATAGTGATACATTGTTTACAATACAATATACATATAGGAGCCACTAGTATCAAAAACCCTAATCCAATGACCTAGATTATTCAACAACCCTAATTTATTAAAAGGAAATAGAAAACCATAGGCAAAAACCATGTGTTGAAAAAACTCCCAACAATGGACACGAAAATCGAGGAAACAGTGCAACACGTTTCTCAAGGAAAAACATTATCAGGGGCATTTCCCCCAAAACACCGCATAGGGGGCTATATTCCCCATGCAACCCCACTCAAACCCCCCTACGTGCTCGATGCAATGCAGACACTACTACTCATGCAAAGAATATAACACATACCCAACATTCTCCCACTTGTTTTTTTCTTTACAGATAGGGGGTTACAGGGTTACATAGTCAACAATCCAGGGTGGCAATGCCCATGGATCCTATACACCAAGATAACTTCTTATTTCTCACATATTTTGTTAATGAATCTTAAAAATTATTCAAAGTGTCCACCTTCATCAACAATACTTTCTTTTCTTCAACAATGTCTCTCACAAAGTGATATTCAATATCAATATGTTTTTTATTTGAATGATAAGTCAGGTTCTTCACCAAAAAAATTGCACTCTGACTATCACAATCTATCCTTAAATATTTTTGTACCAACACAATACCTGAACACAATATTTTTAACGATATTGTTTCCTTACTTGCATGAGTGGCTACCATGTATTCAACTTTTCTAGTTGAAATTTCCACAACAACCTGTCTTTTTCTCATCCAACTTATGGTTCCCCCAAGTAGTTTAAAAACATACCCACTTGTATATATCCTACGATCTAGATATCCATTTGAGTCTTCATCCACAAATCCATGTATATCGACCACTCTATCCAATCCTAGTCTTCCTTGGTAGAAAAATACATAGCTAGCAGTGCCACACAAATACCTAAATACCCTATTTACTACTGTCCAATTCTCTTTCCCTGGTTTTGACATATACCTTCTCAAACCTCCCACTGCATGTGCAATACCATTGCATACATCAAACTGCCAACTGAACTGGCATATGGAACACGAGACATGTCCTCCTCCTCTTCCTGTGTCTTGGGACACTAATACGCAAAAAAAATTACACCAATAGGAAAAGGAACCTTAACTGGTTTACATTCCTGCATATTAAACCTCTACAATATTGTCTTGACATATTTTCTCTGATTTAACCATAGTTTCCTCTTTTTCCGATCTCTTTTAATTTCCATGCCCAAAATGAAATTTAAAGAACTGAAATCCTTCATGTCAAATTTAGAGGACAACTAAGTTTTCACATCCTGGATAATCTCGTTATTGTTTCCTATCAACAACATGTCATTCACATACAAGACCAAATAAATCAAATGATCACCAATTAATTTGAAATACACACAATGATCCTCTTTGCTTCTTGTGAAACCAAGTCCCAACAAATAAGTATCAAATTTTCGATACCACGTCCTTGGTGATTGTTTTAAGCCATACATAGACTTTTTCAGCTTGCATACCGGCTCCTTCTTTCCTTTCACATCAAACCCTTCTAGTTGTTTCATATAGATTTCTTCTTCCAGATCCCCATGTAGGAATGTTGTATTCAAATACATCTTTTCTACTTCAAAATCAAATGGAGCAACAACATATAACATAAATATTAATGAGGTTAACTTGGAAACAAGAGAAAAAATATCACCAAAATTAATTCCCTCAACCTATGAATAACCCTTTGCTACTAACTGAGCTTTTCATTTCTCCACTTTTCCTTCTACATTAAACTTATTTTTAAATACCCATTTGTTTCCAATGGGATTTCTTCCAGTTTAAAACTCCACTAGATCCCAAGCTCCATTTGTTTCCAATGGGATTTCTTCCAGTTTAAAACTCCACTAGATCCCAAGCTCCATTCTTATCCAAAGATGCCATTTCTTTGTCGATGGCCTTTTTCCAGAGATTTCCATCCTCTGAATCCACTGCCTCCCTGACAGTTCTACGATCATCAACAGTAATAGACAAAGAAAAATTATGTGACTTGTCAAGATTGAATATGTGAGGGTTGACAAGGTGTCCTATTGAGTAGATCTTTCCCTAGGTCAAGGAGATTTTCCAAAAAATCCCTCTCTAAGCCATGTAAAGTGGGTGAAGTTTTTAGGTTCAATAATTAATGGCCATAGGGTTCATGACATACAAGGGGTTGTAGTGTCACATTCATGGGTGCCTTTGTAGAAGTGTGTGGTACCTTTTTTGCAATGCACAAGTTGAAGGCCACTTCCCTGGCATGGTTTCTAGATAATGATAGTGTCACCCACAAATACCTAGTGGAAATGAGAAGGTTGGCTCATGATGATACCCCCTTTCTCCCATCCATGTCACTGAGAGCCATTACCCTGGCTTGGTGACCAGATGATGGTAATTTCATACCACAAGATATCCATGGACATGATAGGATGGATTGTGATGAGACGTCCTATCCTCATACTGACATTTTTAGGAATTCTTAATCATATATCTTGTGGGTTCCCCTTTTCTCAAAGATAATATTTTCACTTATTTCTTGTGTGGTCCCTGGGCATACCATCTAGAAGTTGTATACACAATATTTTATATTTTACCCAAAAATAATCCCTTGGGTCAATACACCCTAAAATCCAAAGAGATAAGGAAATGGGGAGGAGAGAGTGATGGAGAGTGGTAAGTATGGTCAGGAATGGTACGATGTCTCTTCAAGGGAGTTCTTAGTAAAAACCCATCCCCAAGGAAGACCACTTACTAGGGAACAATGCCAACCATGAAGGTGAAGTAGGGAAAAAGGAATTGTTAGCACGAAGCATCACCCTCAGACTGTTAGAGGATAAACCTAGTACCCATCAAATAGGTTTGTAATGGTAAATTTATGATGGAGTGTCAAATCGATAAAACTTAGCACAACAATTCTCAAACACAGAAATTTATAGGCAAGAATGCATAAGCAAATGAGGTCTTGGATAAATTCAGTCAATGATTTAAAGATAAGTGTGGTTAGAAGGAAGAACTTAATGAGGAATATGAATAAGTCTATTATCATCATCATGCCTTACTAGCAGACAAATGAGGAAAAGCTCAGACACAAGAACATATTTAATCTAAACTTTAAAACACTGATAACAATTACAACAACATCACAATCAAGCATACATTGTAACACAAATATAATACATCAATTGAAACATTCAATGATGAGAAAATTAGAGTTAGATAGAATTAAGATGATGGAAAATAAAGTTGAATTCTATTATGAAAAATATCTCATATCTCATACATAAAAACCAGAGTATATCTTTGTTACCTCAAAACATTACATCAGGGAGTCTATACTCAACCATTAACCAAAAAATGTCCTTCTAATGCTACATTTATAGTCTAAACAGTGAGTGACAACACAAAATTTGATTTGGATCCTCTAACATAGGATTCTCCCACTTAAAACTAAAAATATGACATTTGTACAAGTGGAAGAAACAAACTACTAAAAACATGGAACATGTTGGAAAAAACTCTAACACCATAATCTTTGCATAGTGAGGTGTTCCTTGAGAATATCCTTCATTGAAATGTGTCTGCCAACTCCAAATGACCTTCAATCATCTGTGCTAAGATCCACTAGCCACTTGGTAGTTGTTGATTCCCTCAAAATACATGAAAACATGAATTGGCAGTGAATCAAGAAGTGTTGACTGTCTCAGCCATTTCATACCAGATTTCGCAACGAATCCCATAGAAGATTCTCTAGCACCCAACTATGTAGATGATTTCGTAGCATATTTCGTAGAGAGGTTACAATTTTTTCTGTCTAGGTCAATTTTGCAGCAGATTTCACAACAACTGTGCATCTCATGTATGTTGTCAATCATTTTGCAGCGCATTCCATAGCTAACTTCAATTTTTTTCTATGTTGATCATTTTGGAGTGCCAAGTAGTGAAAAATGTCTTATATCTATCTAGGTTGGGTAGTTTCAGCAAAAAATACCCAAAAACCTTAGCAAAAGGTGTATAATCCTGTAGATGCCTCCAAATAGGGTGTAAGCATGATACTTTCAACAAAACCTTCAAAAATAAAGAATAACCATCTTAAAAAATGAGAGTCTTTCAACACTCCATTTCACCCCCTAAGTCTGGTACTTCTTGTAATTGTAGCTTGAGATAAGTCATGTTTGAAGGGATGTAACTCCAACTTGAGCTTTCTGATCTGAGACTGTAAATCTCTTTTATGACTGTATAGATTTTTTAGCTCCCTATGAAGGGGAAAAAATATCCTTGTTGTGAACCTAGCTTTGTCTATGTTTTCCATATACATATCCATCATATCCTTTATCTTTTTCCTCTCAGCCAATCCTTCTCCCTTCAAGTGAGAAATATCCTTTCTAGCATCTTTGAGCCATGTGATCAGTCTCTTGATGGTAGGGTTATCAGAGGGAGCGGTGATGTCTATGATTTCAACATGTTTCTCAACATTCTCTATTTTACCCTTATCCTTCCTCTTGACAAGAGATTCTGTAATGAATTATTGTTCAATATTTTCCTTCTTGGTTGATGACCTGTTGAAGGTCCTCCTAGATCTAGTCTCAACTACAGCAGTACGTGAGGGGAAGAGTAACTTTCTCCCTTTTTCTCCTGTGGTTTTAGATGAGGGAATTTCTTCTAGTTCTGGAGCAATTTGGGGTCAAAATTCCCTCTGTGAAGAGTGATGAGATCCTCCTTCCTCTTCTTCTTGTTCCGTAGGCACCTCATAATATTTAGCAATGTGTTTTCCCTTTCTCTTTTTGCTTGTCTCGATGTGAATAACATTGTCAGGTTGAAGAGGGATTTCCACATTAGATTGAGGAGTAGGGTATATATTTAGTCACATATGTGTAGATGAAATGAATTTCTCCTAAGCTATGATTTTTTTCTTCAACTCCTCCATCACATGCATCCTAATCAACCGTGAGTGGAAAACCCTTGTGTCCATAGAATTGGACTTGTCTTGGACCCTATCATCCATTTCCCCCATACTCCTAAGCAAATAGAAAGGGATGTTCATTAGATCTTTTCCCGTGAAGTGAAACAAAAGTCTAATGTGGTATTGGTAAACCATATTGAATATTCCCTCACAGGTAAAATATCTCTGGATCACCTTTAACATCTTGTCAAATCCCTCAACCAAGTGGCTCCTAGGAACTCCCTTTGATAGGTTATCTCCCTAATATTTTGTCTTGAGGAACTCCTTAGAGAAGGCTACATTAAGAGTCATACATTTAAACCATCTTTCACCAGTGTTCGACATCTCAGTGGTTGCTGCAATTCTGGCTTCAGATACCTCTAGTTCAAAGGTTCCCACCTTGATTTTAGTGCCATCAAAATTTAACGAAAACTCTATGGCTACCTCAACGTGTCCCCTCTGCATATTCTGACATAAATTTAAACATCCAACCCTCTAGAAGACCTCTATGATCATAGGTTCAACATAAAAAAAATGCATATCATAAGGATTGGTCCTAAATACACTCCAACACTCATGAAAATTCTTCTTTTGTGGTGTATCCATTTTCTATAAACAAGAGGAAAATCACTACAATAATCTGAGATATATGAGAGGCCAAACAAGGACAAAGGTCTTAGGGCTTGAATCATGGTCTCTTTCAAAGTTGGCTTCTTTTAAGGATTCAAAGTTTTCCTTCTACTTGACTTCTGAGCTAATGACGGGGAAATATGATGGTTATGAAGTGGAATAAAAATACTTAGAAAAAAGGATATGCAAGGAAGAAGAAACTTTCAAGGTTTTAAACTAACATTTCACCACCATTTGCAAGGTCATCACCAAATTAATCAGCAAGGTTCTTTCAAATTTCTAATGTAGACACACTTTAGATTTGAAATAATAATTAAAAATATAAAGGAAATGATTTTATGCAGGTTATGTGATCAAATGATAATGATCTAAGTTTGATACACAAGTTCGCAGTGCTAGAACATGGGATCCATAGCGCAATTCATAGAAAATTTTGTAGTATAGTAGCAAGGAAAAAGAAAGAGATAGGTACAGTGGCTATGACAAAAATCTTGGCTCAATTGTAGTAGAAGAGGCTGAAAATATTGCAGATAGGCTAAGAATTTGGTGATAGAAAAAGTAAAGGGGTTGGTTGGTAAAGGGATCCACAATTCCCAGTGCCAGGTGCTATGAAAATTGAGCACAACCTTAATGTGATCTTCAATAGAGCTAAAACAACTCAATGAGTACCTGGACACCGTGGATTGAATGTAGATATTCTTTAGAGAGAATGAAACCACCTATAACATATCTAACCTCCAATTCCCCTCTGCTAGCTAGTCTGTAGAAGATTTCCCAGTGCTCGTCTAAACCTAGGAGTTTCTGCAACACCGAACTAGGAGAAAAATTCAAATCTTTGAGAAAACATTTAGACAACCTTAAATGACTAAATCCCAACTTATTTCCTTTAAATCAAGGATGCTGAAAAACAATGAGATCGATTGACAAAAACCTAATAAGTGCAATAATGGTAAAGAGGAAAGGTGTACTCAAGATGCACTAGGAAAACTCCTGATGAGATGGAAGCATACTAAAATGACTTTATTTGAAATTCTAATAGGTAGAGGGACAAAGTGGAAGGGTTTAAGTGTATAGTGGATATAGTGACATGTCAGACTAATGGTGGCATAAGGGTGATGTTGATGGATTTCTAATTGTGTGATGAGATGAAGGTATAAAGCAAAGGAATGAAGAAAAATTAAAACCAAAGGTATGGGCCAACATTCAAGCTTAGATTCATTTTGTGCTAAGACCTAAGAAAACCATAAGGAGAAAATTAAAAGTAAAGCTTAAACAAGACTAAAGATAAAAATTAAAAACCTAAGGATGAATTTGACCCATAACAACTTCATGTGATAGCATTGGCTTCGAGGATGATTTTAAGGATGGAAATTTATTTTAAAAAGTAGAAACCTTGGTGAATATTACTAATCCTTGATATGCCAACTATAAATGTTTGGTGATATTTTTGTAAAAATATTCAAATTTCTAAGGATTTTATATAGTTTGTATAAAATTTTGGAAATTTTTAAGGGAAAATCATTTTATCTTATACAATTTGGGTGAATAATTTTTACAATAATGAATCTTTTTTGGGGGAAAACCATGGAAAGTTATCCCATGAAAGAAATCTATCCCCTAAAATCATCCTTGATTGGCTCCACAGGGGATGACATGCTCCCTGTGAGCTACCAAGAACAAACAAATTCAGTGTCTTATCCAAGGGCTATAGGGTCATTTATTCAATTATAAAAAAAAACAAAAAGTGATATTTACAATGGATGGGACAACCACTCATGGCTCAAGAAAAATACTTCTTCAGAAAGTTCCCATTAATAGGGCCAACAAAAAATTCAGAATCCTCCAAGTTCTGCAATTTATAAGTATTATTTTGAAACACCTCAGAAATATTGAAAGGACCAATCCACAAGGCTTTGAATTTACCATATTTTCCTTTGTATTTCTTGGGTGCATCCCACTTGAGCACCAGATCTCCCAGCTGGAAATATTCTTTTCTTACCTTCTTGTCAAAGGCTTGCTTGATCTTTTGTTGATGATTTTATGCTTTATCAAAGAGATTCTCCCTACTTTGATGTACTTCTACTAGATGATGTATCCTTCTGATCATATCATCAGGTTCTCGTTGTTGATATTGAAGGAAATTTGCCACTGGAAAGGCAAGATGCGTAGGAAAAATTGCTTCAATCCCATATACAAGCTGAAAGGGGGAAATACCAAGTGTTCTATTTGTAGTAACTATATCATCCCATAAGGAAAATTTCATCTTTGAGTCCCATGCTTTCTTGTTGTCCTCCAATAACTTCTTGATGATCTTTACAAGGCTCTTGTTAGAACACTCTGCTAAACCATATACTTTCGGTTGATAAGGAGTAGAATGGACTAATGAAATCCCATACTTATCACAAAACTTCACCAATGGTTCATCTTTGAAAGAGGAAGCATTATCAGTAACAATCTTGCTTGGACAACAAAATATTGACATGATATCCCCAAGAAAACTATTGATTACCTTGTGGGAGGAACTCGTTGTAGGAGTGCTTCTATTCACTTGGTGAAATATTCATTTGCAGTCAAGATCCCATGGTGTTGACCACTTGATTTTGGATGAATTTCAACAATGAATTCAAGTCCCCACTGTTGAAAGGGGCCATAAACCAGCACAGGCTTCAGAGGAAAAGATTTGAGTTGCTACTTTTTTGAAAACTTGTGACATTTGTCACAAGATCTAATATTTGCACAAACATCAGTAAAAATTCTAGGCCAAAAATACCCATCTCTGAGGATCTTATATGTTATGGTTCTCCAAAAGTGATGACCCCCACACAAGTTGTCCTAAAAATCAGGCATGGAATTTTGAGCCTCATGTGGATCTAGACATCTCAGGAGAACCCCTAGTGGATCTTTCCAATACAATATGTGATCAATGAGACAATATATAATTACCTTTATCTTCAAAGCTCCTACCTTGTTCTTCTCCAAACCATTAGGAGGCTACAACTTTTGCAGAAAATAAATGATTTCTTTGTACCAAGTGCATTATGCCAAGTTGGGACTAATATGAGAGCTTTTGACAGAAATATCAACTTGTTGATATTCTGAGTTTAGGTTCATGAAATTAACCCCCAGTTTTTTACAATTTGATTCAGACAACAATCTATCTAAACCTTGTCCTTTCTCCAACTTTGTAGTCTTCATTTCAAGGTCAAATTCCAAAATTTTTGCAATCCATTTGCTCCTCTTTCCATCTATGTTAGGTTGGATGAGTATTTCTTCCACAGAGGATAATGGGACATAGGAAATAATCTTGGAATGTAGAATGTATACTCTTAAGGCTTTGATGGATTTAACCAGAGCATAATCCATATTTTCCATAATATCATACCTCATCTGTGCATCCCTCAATGCCCTACTAAAAAAGGAAATACGTTGTTCCAACCCCTCTGTGTTTTTTTGAAGAAGGACAACAACCAATGTGTCATATGAGGAAAAAGAGAATACCATAAATTCCTTGGAATAATAAGGGATGATGAGAATAGGTTCTTCATTCAATGCTTGTTTGATTTGGTCAAAATAATCCCAAGATTCAACAGTCTATTTCACCTCATTCCCCTCTCTAAGAATAGATGTTATGTATTTAACCAATTCAACAAAGTTAGAGATGAATCTTATCAGAAAAATGATTTTACCCAAGGAAGACTAGACTTCCTTCTTGGATATAGGAAGAGACAGACTATGGATGGGCTCTACTCTACTTGTATCAATCCTCACCCCTTTTGCTGATACAATATGTCCCAATAACATTCCTTCTTTCATAGCAAACAAATATTTCTTAGGTTTGAGAGATAGTCCAAACTTTCTACATTTCAGGAATACCTTTTTCAAATGATGATAATGTTCCTTCTCATATCTTGAAAACACTGTAATGTCATCCAGATAGATGACCACACATTTTTCCTTCTCCCCAATAAAGGAAATATCCATTGCTCATTGAAAGGTTTCTCTTGCATTCATTAGTCCTTTTGGAGCCGCCTTTTTCAACTAGTTTAAATGTAATTTTTAAAGTCAAATGTTGTCTTTTAAGTTCTTTTTTGCTTCACAACATTTACCAGCTAAAAATCTCAAGTAGTCTCGACATGCGAAATAGCGAAGGATGTTATGTTTCATAAGTCACCACTTTTTAGCATTAAACGAAATTTTTTATTTTTTGTACCTCGGGATATCGTGCCTTGGGAGTTACAAGTCACAAGATTTACAAGACCCGATGTGCGAGGTTGTGAAAAGTTTTAAAATATTACCTCATGTGAAAGCTGAGAGTAATTTTCTTTAAACCCCCGTCAAGTGTTGTCGGGATTTCACATCTTGACGTTCACTCTCTCCAAAAAAATTACCGTCATAACTTCGATAGATGAAGCCGCAAGACTTTTACATAAGTAACCCGGGCTAGTGTCCGGGGTGATTAGTTTTGACCATGGTTATAGTCTCTCAGGTTTTCGTGACTCGGCATACGTTCCTCCCAAAAGCTATACCTCCAAAACCCCAAGTGGCGAAGTCGCGATATTGCTCAAGTATTAATTAATTAAAACACTTAATCCAGTTTACCTTCTGGTTTAAATAGATCACATCATTGTGATCTTAGAATTTCACGACTCAGCTTACCCTCCTCTCGGAAACTATACCTTCGAAGCCCCGAGTTGCGAAGTCACGATATAAATTAAAACATGATAAATTAAACACTTAATCATGTTTACGTCCTTGCTTAACTAAATCTAATCATCGCGATCTCGGGTTTTATAGGCTCGAAAGGTTAGAGTGAAAGCTCTCGATACGGAGAACATCAAAAGGTTGATTAATTTTTAAGAAAGCTTAATTAAAGAAGCTAAGCCTGCTTAATCAGTGTTCAATGCAAATAGTAATATGCATAGTCTACGAGGTAAATTTAAATTTTTCTTGCGCCAACTTGTGTCACGAACAGTCGAAATTTATGGCATTAATTGGAAATGAGGTGAATTGAAAAGTAAGGATATGGTTTTTATTGCTAAATATGTCTCTAAAAATAATTTGACCATTCTGTTCATAAGGACGTCGAGGTTTTAAATGGTCGAAGATATAGATCTTTTTCTTTCTGTTCTATTCATAAATCGCATTTCTATCCTACACAGAGAAGTTTTTCTCAGCAAGATGACTTTTGTATGTATACGCATTTTTATCATAGGAAAGCTAAATCATAATCCCCCGTTATGGCCCCACGAAAAGTGTCCAAGGCAAGTGTTGAGATTTCAGGGCAAGGCTCTGATAATGTTTCTGATACTTCACCACGAAGTGTTGATTCTATACGAAACTGGTCATACATCTCCAAAGTTCTGCAATATGATTTGGTGAACTGTTCAGATGATTCTAGTGCCAACGAGAAAGATGACTTGACCACCAAATACAAGATCGCCATCCAAGCAGAGATTCACAAAGTAGCAGCAAGGCCACGTCTTCTGCCTTACTATGACATGATCCTATGGGCACTAGATCATGTAGATATCCTGACTAGAACCATCATCAGCGAGCAGAAGGTCACTGTTGGGACCTTTAGACCAGAAAACTTGCAGGCTATGTACAAGTTTCCAACCACGTCAAACTTCACATACAATGTCGAGTTTTTGGAGGATTTTAAACAAAAGGAATGTGAGCAATATGGAAAAATCTTATCTAATTTGATCAAGGATTGGGTCTCACACCCTGTGAAGTTCAGGGAATATATAAACAGAGTTTATTCCATATGTTCTTTGGAACCACAGTTCAAATACATAGCAATGATGACCTGTAGATTGTATGGGAGGGAAGACACCACACATTTTTTCCTCCCATGGGTGCCTCTAATGCATACAGTCGCAGAAGGTTGTTCCTTCGACTGGGCCAAACTGTTGTCAGATAGTCTGACCAGTCGGATTACAGAGTATCGGATGCAGCGGGCGAGCGAGAAGGCCACTTCATATTTTAGGTTCGCATACATCATGGACGTTGTGTGTTCCATGATGCATTTTCCCTTAATGAGTAGGATCTGGGCTCCATAGGATGCTAAGCCTATCCATGTCTACGATTCAAAGTTTGGGAGGATAAGGCCTCAGATTTCCTATACGAAATCTTCAATTGGGTAATGGTATCAATGCATGTCACCATATTTGGTAATCCACCACCCAGGATCTCAAATAGCATTGCGGAAAATTTGAGTAGGGTGGCCGATTGGTACGTGGAAGAAGAATTTACATACATCAGGGTTTTCATCACTTCTGTCCCTCCACATGCTCTACCATTATTTATACCCGATAGGCTAGCTTGTCATGAGATTGCTAGGAAAATCGTGATTGGTGGCATAAGTAAAGAGCTGAAAGGATTTTCAAAGAAGGTATGGCCACCTTTCCCCATTCATTTAAATACCTTTTATTAATTATATTTCGGGCATGCAAAGGCTGAGGTAGTAGACTTATAAGATATAAAATTGGTACACATTGAATTCAAGAAACACGACCCACACAGGGTCATGAGTAATCACTTGGCTAGTTGTGGCCTTAAAAGATCTGAGCACAAGAATTCACCTCATGATGATATTTTTCGAGGTGCAAGATCTTATGCTGAGGTTTTGGCTCGAATACAATCCCTGTCGCCTGAAGAGAGGGTCGATGTTTTCAAATTCCAAGAACATAGGTGAAGCTGTGTTCCCCCAGTATTAAGGGGTGAGAACCCAACGACCAGAGAGGTGTAGCAAACAGAAGCCAAAGGCCCCAAAGATTCAGCACCCGACCAAGAAGAACACCAGGACAAGAAGGAGAAAACTAGGGGACTAAAGAAGGAAGCCAAGACTTCCAATCCTCCAAGTGAGCCAACCTCAGTCATTACTCCAGGGAAATCATCTAAACAGTTCAGTAATCTCATCATTTCTATTACCCCCCTGCTGTCCACAAAGGGAATACCAGACACAGATTGGATTTTTGGTGAAGAATTAACACCCATAACAGTGGAATAAATACCTCCAAATGAATTCTTCTTCGATAAAAAGAGAAAGGCTATCATGAGACAAGAAATTTACCAAGAGATATGTACTGTATCTAAAAAATTTAAAATCTTAACCGATGGGAAAGCTATGAAAAAACAAGAATTTGCAACACAAATAGAAGGAACATTGGGAACTTTCTCTACGACAAACCAATATTCAGTCGGGACCCTAAAGGATCAACTAAAGTGAAAAAATCATTTGATCAAGACAATAGAGGCTAAACTAGCTACAATAGAGGCCGCTGCCAAAGATCAGGGGAATACAACTTTAGAGCAAGCTAGAATAGATGACCAAAAAGAAATCGAGCAGCTCAAAGACGATCTCAAACAGACACAGTTGATGACTCAGACAAGTCAGATATAGATAGGCCATCAAGGAGAATTGATAGAGAATCTATGGGGAAAATTAGAGTTCGCCGAAAGCCAGATAATCGATATCGAGATATTTCAATCCCAAGCAATAGAAATCAGAAAAAGGTTATCGACGGCGCAACAAGGTCTTCTTGTTAAAGTAGAAATGATTCAAAGCAACTTCCAACTCATTGATCAGGTATTGGAGAACCTCTCTCTCATAGAAAGGGAAGCTGGGGCAACTCAGGTTTCTTTCCAGGAGGCTATTATAGCCACGACTAGAAGGGAGATAGGCAGTAGTTCCAGTTTTCCCATCCCAGAGAAAACGAGAGGCAACATCTTGTTGAAAGAATGGGAGCGTAACATATCTAAAGGTAGACAACAAGCTACGGAGGTAAGAAAATCTTATGAAGAAACATTCAGTCTGTTAAATGGGATTTGGTTGGGTTCTGATGGTGAAAGTAGCATTGAGATACTGGGCCAGATCAATACAGCCAAATATCTGCTAAATATCAAGGAAAATGAAGAAAGAGAATTAGCCGAAATATCATAAATAACCCAGATGGACATAGTTCAAATAGATAAATGGTTATTTAAACCGAGTATACTATTATGTTCTATCAGTGCCAAAGACAAACAGGTGGAAGGAAAATTGCCATTATTGGCGAAAGATTGTTATGCTTTTGAGGCCAATATTCAAGAAGAACCTTCTAAGTTGATATCACAACTGGTGGAAAGGTGTGTCGTTTTCACAGAGCATGTGAAGAGGCAGGTTTCCGGTACCAAATGAGGATAGAGATAAATAACTGAAATATTTAATCTCCTTTGTTGTAATCGTAAACCTATGGAATGGTTGAGATTCCAGACTATAGAAATTTGTATAAATATACCTTTGAAAGAAAGAACGGAGGCTGGACCTATTTTGGTCGTTTGTAATAGAGACTCTCCTTTTTGAATATTATTACAAAGTAATCCGAAGACTCCTGATTCCGTCAAGACTGTGTTATGAGTTTGTTTCCTCTCTGATTTCTTGTTCAATTTCATTTCGCACATATATGTTTGATGAATGTTACACTACAATTTAGTAAAACCTATACTGTGGTGTTTAATTTTAATTATCTATATAGTTTATAGGTTTTCCTCTGTATCGGCTATCAGCAAGTACAAGACCTGCAGACTCATTATATTTTCATATTTAATACATTCGTCAGATTTCTTCTCATGTTATTCTTCGTTTGCTTATAGGGAGAGATTCTCCCTTGATAGGAGCCTCGTATTATAAATAGCTTGATGTTTTTATCATTTTCACACACATCAATTATTTACTAAATAACAAAGTTATGGGAAAAGGCCTTTGGTTTGTAATTTATATTTAACATTAAATCAGATAGTTCTCTTTTATACAATCGAATTGAGACAACATCTAAAACTTTGAAACTTTCCTTTACTTTCACTGTTCCTCTATGAATGCTCCCATTGTAAGACAGCCTAACATTGAGCCCGGTTTATCAGACCAAACACATATCGCTTTGAACCTTTTCGATACTATTCTTAAAACAACCAATACCCTGGTAGAACTTGAGCGTTTGTGGGCTGTGATTGAGCGGGATATAAACATCCAGGAACAGTTGGAGGCTAGACAGTGACAACCCGAAAATCAGCCTTAGCTTCCTTTCCTGAAGATTGATGCCCTCCCCTTCATTACTCTTCACTCACTTTCGGATGCATAGACACTGTACCTTCTAAGCCTTAGGTACAGACTCTGGAAAAACATCTTTTTGGCACCATTGCCAGGGAACGAAGTTACAAAACCTTTTCCCTGGGAAGAATGACATTCTCGCAAGTTTCACCCTTTGATAGTGAACAAAGAGTGAACACCCTTTAAAGGATTTTATTATCTTTCACTTGGCGATTCCACATTAAATAAGCTAGCATCTGGTCGAAGGAATACCAGAAAAAACCCAGAGGGAAAATAGACCACGCATATTTATGATCCCGAAAAGATACAGAAAATTAGAGGTTTCCTTAAGCTAACTACTGCAGTCTATCATCTTAAGTACCCACAATGCAAGATCAAGAGTTCATTTGAACCTTCAAATTCACACAGTTCCCCTCCTGAACCACCAATCCAATTTTATCTCTCTCTGAGACTAAAAGTGAAACCCTTTCGATATCCTCTAACGTATACAGAGGTAAAATCCCCGCAGTGGATTTATCAGAGATCGATATCCCACCAACTTTTCAGTTAGATCTCACAACCTCACCAGATCTTGGAGAGTATACCTTACACTTGGATTACATGCCCGCGGGTTCCCTTGATTACATTTCTTGAAAATCCTAAGAGTCAAGCCCTCGCATCTCTTATCACCCATCTTTGGTTTTCTCATCTCATGAAGATGTTGGAAATTTTTAATAGGTAGCATATGCTTGTCATTGATGGCAAGTACAGCAATGAAGATGGCATGTATACAGGAAGAATGTACAAAGGCTTGTTGGCATGTTCTACAGGATGACAGGCAAACAAAAGACAAAGCTCGGGAGGCTTAGCCCTCTTATACGTGC
>SNQJ01S0023698.1:12669-65803 GCA_010110895.2 Picea sitchensis | reverse complement strand
TATAAACACCATTACTTATTTTTGGGAAGTGATGATTGGTAGGTGCCTAGACCATGGAAAAAAACCAAAATAAGGGCCTCATATATGGAAATTAATCTTCTAGGCCTCACATATTGTGAATGATGTCTCCAACCATGACACATTCTCTCTTTTTTGGGTCTTTCACCTTTGATTGGTATCCTTACTATCCTTGAAAGAGGAAAATATGTCCTTTTCCCTTAAAGTAAGGTTTCAAAACTGGACATTTCCTTTTGAAACATGTCAAAGTGAGGGAGTTGTACATGCTTCTATTTGATATAAAAATAATACATACACATTCTTGTGAATTCAAAAAAATAGGGAGAATTGTGCATTTTACTTTTCATGTTGGATGAGATGGCTTCTTTCGTTTTATATTCAAAGTGATGAACATGGTAGTTTGGGATGCATAAAAAAAACACACTCATTTTTCTAGCTCTCATTTTTATTAGGTTTTAAAATATGATCCACTTATTCATCATTGATGAAATTGCACATACTTATAGAGATATATATGCAAATTTCACACACATAGAGGAAATAATTTTGTTTTTTTCTTTTTTCTTTTTTTCATTTTATGTTTATATATTTCACAATTCTAAAATAAATAGGTCTTTTGTTTCCACCTCAACTTTTTATTATTTCTTTGTTTATCTAGAAAAAAAATATATAGTGCAAAATAGGGATGATTTTAAGGATGGAAATTTATTTTAAAATCTAGAAACCTTGGCGAATCTTACTAATCCTTCACATGCCAACTATAAAATGTTTGGCGATATTTTTGTAAAAATATTCAAATTTCTAGGGATTTTATGTAGTTTTTATAAACTTTTGGTGATTTTTAAGGTAAAATAATATTATCCTATGGATTTTGAGCGAATAAGTTTTAGAATAGCGAATCGTTTATTGGGAAAAACAATAAAAAATTATCCCATGAGCTAAATTTAGCCTCTAAAATCATCCATGGTGCAAAAGTATAGACTAAGACCTATACTCTAAAAATGAAAAATGATTCATTATATTAAGATGCATAAAATTGGCCTTAATACTTGAACTTGAAATTTTATGGCTTCATTGACTTTATATATATATAAACATTTAAAAAAAATGAAAAAATAGAGGTATAGAAGAACTATTTGATATCTACAATTGTACCAAAAAAAATTCAAACTGTTAATACAAACATATGCATTATATTTTAGAGGAAAAGTGAAAAACCACTATTTTGAGTTTTAGAAATTTTCCATAAATAAAAATTATATATTCCAAAAGTTAATTCAATTTACCACATTTCATTTTTTAATATGAAAATGAAGCAATAACTTACACTAGCCATATTGTATCCTCAAGATCCTATATAAACATTTGGTATATAACCCAATACATATTCCCAAGTGTGGTTTTCCCATTTATGTAGTTCTAGTTCTTTAAATCTTCATGCATGGAAGCTTCCCATAAATTTTTGTTCTATGTATACACAAACCTCGTCTTAAAAAAAAAAAAAAAATCATGGCATCATCTATTTTAGTAACTTTTGTACATACTTTGGCTTTCTTTTTTATCTAGTCTATGGGTTGTAAGATCAAAATTATTTGTATTGGGCGAGTGGGTTTTTCAGGTAGGTTCCATAGGGTGTGAAGGTTTTTGCAAAATTCTACCCAACTTATCCCCCAACCAATTTTGTTGAAAGATGAGAGTTGTATTAGTCTAAGTAGGTCTCAAGGATGACACACCACGATTAAAAAAGATGGAGGGTGGACGCAAAAGTAGATATGTGAAGGGAATGTTGGGTATTGAACTTTGTGTGAGGGAAGTTGGGGTACCATTAAAAAGATCAATCCTTTCTTCACACTAATTGAAGTGCCCAATCCATATTGGTAATCTATATGTAGGGACTTGGACATGTTTGTGTGATCATATTGTTTTACATACCCAATGTGTAAACCATAACATCATTGTTTCTATCCTTGAATCTCTCCTCCATTGTAGTTCCCATTCTCATATATCAACACACATACACACGCACACACATCTCAGGGAGATAGTTCAACTAGTTGTGGCCGATGTTGACAATTTTGTTTTTACTATGATTGGTTCAACACCCCTTGGGTTAGGTACACTAATATACACCAATGAGTTTACTTGGGATGCCATCCATGAATGTGAGAAAACATCATTTCCTTTTCTCGCAAGTTTTTTCTTTTATATATATATATATATATATATATATATGATCCAAATACTTAAAGTATGATAAGAGACTTGAGAAATACCATGACAACAAATGTGAGTATGGATTACAACTCCAATATGGATAAAATATATGAGTTGCACAATTATTCCTTAAAGAATAGGATAACCTCTTCCAAATGCCCAAATAAGTTCATATATCCAAATCACATGTTCCCTATTAATGAATGCATGATCTCTCTATATATACCTATTCACACATTACACATATGACCTAATTCAAACACTATTACACATACATTTACTCAATTGTATATACATTTAACTCCATATATACCCCTTTAGACCATACATACAAAAAATTTGAAAGGAGAAACACTACTTATTTTAAAATCATATCATGAAATCCTTTATGAATGCAATCCTTAAAGTGACACAAATGATTTTTCAAAAATGAAATAATTCTACATAATTATGGCCATTTCCCTCAATCAAAATAACATCTAACATTTATGTAGATTCAAAATTATTTGTGGATTTTTAAGAGGAGAAATAAATCAAATATATGTAGGAGACTTGAGGACTTGTAGATCAACTCTATTAGTTTGATGGCATATCAAACAAAAAAAAAGTAACTCTTATGAGTTTGGAGAAACACTAGTGATATTTGAAAATCACAAAATATTTTATAAATGCAATCTTGGGCATCGCTTAATTAATTTTGCAAATATAAAAAATAATCACCATATTTAAAAATCACAAAAGATCAAAATGTCTAAACGTGTCTTGTAACCTTCAAGTAACTGAGAATATCAAAAATAATTTCGACTCGATCGTAGTTGCCTTCGTAGTTCCCTTCTTTTGAAAGAATGAAGGTTTAACATGATGATGATATATCCTTCCCTAATTCGATGATGATATATCATGATGTGCATGGGCGTTTTTGTACTATTGGGAACATGATCTCTCTCTAATCTTCTTCACTTTGTTGGAATCATGACTACTGTGGCCCTGTCAGCCTGGTCATGTATCACCCTTTGGGTTGGTTAACCTTATACTATATTCTAACCTTTCAAAAAAAAATATAAGAAATAAAACTATGTACACATCAATGAAAAGAAATTCTAACTAAATATCTTTTAAAATTAGTGGGATTGTTGGGCGTTTTGTACCATTGGGAATAGGATCTCTCGAGAATCTTCATCACTTTGTTGGATTCATGAACGTTGTGGTCTTCTCATGTCACCAGAAATAACACAGATACACATGAGCTGAAAGTAACTTTAATTAAAAATCTTTTAAATGTAGTGAGGTTGTTTGACTTTTTATTATCCAACTTCTTTATTTTTACACATGCATATATAATCACGGGTTCCTATCTTATCTTTAGTACAAAAGTTCTTAATTTCTTTTTAACATCTTTGAATACTCAATAAATAACCGACATGAATATAAACAAATTATCGTTTCCATGCGAGAATATAAACTGAACCTGGACATTGCTGTGTTTATTGCCAAACGTGTTCATTTTGGAGAGAATTTATTAGAAAAAAAATTGTCTCCCTGTGGAAAGATTGATGAAGAAATGAGGGCTTTGAGAGTCGTTTGTCGTGATATGAAAAGTCACGCACGTTGTCCCACTGTTGGCTTACATTTAAATCAATGTCACGTCGAGGATATTAAAAAAATTGCCCTATCTTGTAAGAATTACTTTTGTTTTGAAGCACGTTGGGAATCTATTCTGTGATTGTCTTGTCTTTGAGAATTGAAACACGTTCGAGGATCAATTTAGCAGATATTTATGACTATATGAACAGTTCCCTTTACTGTTTGATAGCAATACTGACCGAGAATTGTTCAGATTTACAGACTTTTGGATATCTCACATTTATATTTCTCATAAATTGGCTTCCGCTTGAAAACAGGTACAATTGCGTATTTTTTAGGTTTTCTTTCTGCTCGAAAACAAGTACAGTTGCATATTTGTTAGGTTTTCTTTCCGCTCGAAAACAGGTACAGTTGCATATTTTTTAGGTTTTCTTTCCTGTTGTAAGCAATTCGATTATTACAGACTACAGGTGATCTTCAATGGGCTTTTGCTCAATAACGCAGTCGCTGACATAAGTCCTATCTTTCATCCCATATAAATTCTTTCAGCTAATTGCAATGTTTTTCGTATAAAAGATCATTAATTTATCTACGGGCATGCCAATCAGGGTGTGATAAAAAGACACTTTAGTTATTTTTATATGTGGGATTGTATATAAATATACAAAGTATAATTTTTAAATAAGTAATAGTATATAAAAAAATAATTATATACAAAATTGGAAAAAAGTTTTAATTTAAAATGTTTTGTAATTTAAAAGTAAAAATGTTATATATGTATTTTAAATTTTAATAATAATATATTAATATTCCATTACATATCAGTATGTAAAATATCTAACGTTTTAAAAAAGAAATAGTATATGTTAGACAGAAGTAAATGCTAAACTATAGACAATAAAATAAAATATCTAATATTTTAAAAAAGAAATAGAAATAGTATATGTTAGACAAAAGTGAATGCTAAACTATGGACAATAAAATAAAATATCTAACATTTTAAACAACATTTATGAAAAGGAAATAGTATATGTTAGAAAAAAGTAAATTCTAAACCATAGACAATGAAATGAAATAATATATGGTAGACAAAACAAATTGCTAAACCATAAACAATGATTGGATTGGAATCAAGTTTATTAAAACTTTTTAGATACTGAGATCTTATATACTGTGAATTTTATAAAAATGTATCTATAACTTAGATTGTTATAGTTTTCTTTGCTACCTCGTCTCTAACACATAATTGTGTTTCGTTTTCGATCCGGAAATGCAATTAATTGCAAACATTAATGAATACATTAATGAATAGATGTATGGAAATATTGTGGATTGCTTTCTTTTGTTATATTTAAACTAACACAATTCATTTTTTTGTTATATTTAAACTAACACAATTCAATAAAATGAAGACGTTATCACTGTAATAGGTAAGGTAATGGTACATAAAAGTTTAAAAAATATAATATTTATAATAAATAATATTAATATATAATAGTTAAATATAAATATAATAAAATAAAAAATTTAAGATTAAATTTTGATATATAATATAAATATAATATAAAAATTAATATATATATATATATGACATTGATATAAAAATATCATTATTTTTATATATTATAAATAATTTTAAAAATATTTTAAAAAATGGTTTATATTTTTCAGTCATCTATTTTTAACCATGAAATATTGATAAATATTTTTTGAAATTTTGATATATTCAAATTATATTTTGTTTTTTCTAAATTATGTTAAAATAAAATTGTTTTTATAAGAATAAATCATTTTTAAATTATTATACTAATTACATCTAAAGCAAGCTATTTATATATAATCATGCAATGATAATTTTGATTTTTTAAGATATCTTTAATATGAAAAATAATAATAACATACATATCAAATGAAAATATTACACAACCAAGAAAATTGAAAGAAACCACAAATAAATAAATAGATAATGATAATTCCATTCATTTTTTCTAATTTTCAACATTAGTATATATTGAACTCAACAATCTTCAACCCAATTTAAAATCCAAAAGAAGGAAAGAGAGTATATAGAAATAGAAAGACACTTTAGTTATTTTTATATGTGGGATTGTATATAAATATACAAAGTATAATTTTTGAATAAGTAATAATATATAATATAAAAAATTGGAAAAAAAGTTTTAATTTAAAATGTTTCGTAATTTAAAAGTAAAAATATTATATGTATTTTAAATTTTAATAATAATATATTAATATTCCATTACATATTAGTATGTAAAATATCTAACATTTTAAGAAAGAAATAGTATATGTTAGATAAAAGTAAATGCTAAACTATGTACAATAAAATAAAATATCTAACATTTTAAAAAAGAAATAGTACATGTTATACAAAAGTAAATGCTAAACTATAAAGAATAAAATAAAATATCTAAGATTTTAAAAAACATTTATGAAAAGAAAATAGTATATGTTAGACAAAAGTAAATTATAAACCATCGACAATGAAATGAAATAGTATATGTTAAACGAAAGAAAATGCAAAACCATAAACCATGATTGGATTGGAATCAAGTTTATTAAAACTTTTCAGATACTCAGATCTTATATACTCTGAATTTTATAAAAATGTATCTATAACTTAGATTGTTATAGTTTTCTTTGCTACCTCGTCTCTAACACATAATTGTGTTTCCTTTTCTATCCATATTGGAAATGCAATTAATTTTAAACATTAATTAATAGATCCATGGAAATATTGTGGATTGCTTTCTTTTGTTATATTTAAACTAACACAATTCAATGTGATGAAGATCATTTACATCATTGTAATAGGTAGTTAACTGGATATAGAAAGTTTCTAAAACTAGCCACCAATACATGATTGTGGTGAGGTCAACTAATTCTGTTACAAACCTTAGTGGGGTTTCTCTTATAATTGAGATGGTAAATTGAAATATGTATATCTGACAGCTATATAATTATTAATGTCGAAAAAAACCTATTATACTATTTCTCTCCCCAACCGAAATGTCCGATCTGTGGTAACTACTAATTCATTGGAATCAGAATCATTGCTAGTCCCACTGAATTCACCATTTACCAAACCACCAAATTCCAATACCAATCAAAAAATTAATTTATGAAACCAAATAGTCAATATCATTCACGACGTTGTGATGTGATGCTGATTGATTACACCGGGAAGTGGTTTTTGTTAGGTTGGTGGGAGCACATAGCTAATCCCTTTATTTATTAACTAAATGAAAATGAAATATATCTTCACGCTTCAGTTTCCACATGATACTGTATAATAATTCCACTGCGCACTCTTGTAAACATGTAAATAAACCTAATTCTTCACATAATTCCCATGGTACGAATAAACAGAACGACCGTCATGCTAGTTGAAACGCTCTGCGTGTTAGTTGAAATGACGCTCAGCTTAACCACTGCTTCTAGCTACTAATGATGTGGCAGGTTTTATACCTAATCAATTTTTTTAATCAGTTAATCTGTTAATTAATGGTTAGAGAAGTAATTTTTTTAATCATATTAAGTAAATGTGAAAAAGTAAACAAGGTACTGAAGTATTCAGAAATGCAAGAAAGTTATGAGCATTAAATTTCATCCATTGATTAGAGAATACGACTAAGAATATGCCAAGATCTTCAATTGTTAACAGATTGAGAATTTATTGCACCGGGAAGTGGTTTTTGTTAGGTTGGTGGGAGCACACAGCTAATCCCTTTATTTAATAACTAAATGAAAACGAAATATATCTTCACGCTTCAGTTGCCACATGATACTGTATAATAATTCCACTGCGCACTCTTGTAAACATGTAAATAAACCTAATTCTTCGCATAATTCCCATGGTACGAATAAACAGAACGACCGTCATGCTAGTTGAAACGCTCTGCGTGTTAGTTGAAATGACGCTCAGTTTAACCACTGCTTCTAGCTACTAATGATGTGGCAATGCAGAGTTTTATACCTATTAATTTTTTTTAATCAGTTAACTTGTCAATCAATGGTTAGAGAAGTAATTTTTTAATCATATTAAGTAAATGTGAAAAAGTAAACAAGGTAACGGAAGCATTCAGAAATGCAAGAAAGTTATGAACATTAAATTTCATCCATTGATTAGAGAGTACGACTAAGAATATGCCAAGATCTTCAATTGTTAACCATAAGATTAGAATTTTAAATTAAAGGGTGATTAATTGTACCCATTATAAATAAATATACTCTTTTCGAGGTAAATATAATATTTAAAATAAATAATATTAATATATAATAGTTAAATATAAATATAATAAAATACAAAATTTAAGATTAAATTTTGATATATAATATAAATATAATATAATTATTAATATATATATATATATATTATGGATACGACATTGATGTAAAAATATCAATTTTAATATTTTTTATTTTTATATTTATTTATTATAAATAAATAAATAAATATTTTTTAAAAATGATTTATATTTTTTAGTCATCTATTTTTAACCATGAAAATATTGATAACATTTTTTGAAAGTTTGATATATTCAAGTTTAAGATAAATCTTAGAATCATGCATCCATAGAAACCACCTATCTAAAAAACAAAAATAATTTGCTGCGTTTATTGCCAAACGTGTTCATTTTGGAGAGAATTTATTAGAAAAATATTGTCTCCCTGTGGAAAGATTGAAATGAGGGCTTTGAGAGTCGTTTGTCGTGATATGAAAAGTCACGCACGTTGTCCCACTGTTGGCTTACATTTAAATCAATGTCACGTCGAGGATATTAAAAAAATTGCCCTATCTGTTAGAATTACTTTTGTTTTGAAGCACGTTGGGAATCTATTCTGTGATTGTCCTTGTCTTTGAGAATTGAAACACGTTCGAGGATCAATTTAGCAGATATTTATGACTATATGAACAGTTCCCTTTACTGTTTGATAGCAATATTGAGAATTGTTCAGATTTACAGACTTTTGGATATCTCACATTTATATTTCTCATAAATTGGCTTCCGCTTGAAAACAGGTACAATTGCGTATTTTTTAGGTTTTCTTTCTGCTCGAAAACAAGTACAGTTGCATATTTTTTAGGTTTTCTTTCCTGTTGTAAGCAATTCGATTATTACAGACTACAGGTGATCTTCAATGGACTTTTGCTCAATAACGCAGTCGCTGACAGCCTACCTGTAAGTCCTATCTTTCATCCCATATAAATTCTTTCAGCTAATTGCAATGTTTTTCGTATAAAAGATCATTAATTTATCTACGGGCATGCCAATCAGGGTGTGATAAGAACGGACCTGATCTAATCTAGCTTACAGATAGCGGAGACATGTGGAGGGAAAATAGTAGCAATACGGTAGACAATTCCAGTTTTGGTCTCCTACAACTTCCTGAACTTGTAGATAGCATGCGGTCTCCAACGTCTTCTCCCAAGTTCTTATTAGGCGACACCTATGAAAAATCTATGGACACCGTAGATCGCACCACAATTGATGATTATGAAGTTTGTGAACTTGATTTCATCGACCCCATGACCAACTGTCAAGCAGATTCGTTTGAATCTGCTGCTGCTGATTATCCCTGCTGTTGTTTGCCTTCTCAGTCATGGAACGATTTTGCTTCCTCAGATCTCCTTATACACAGTCAAATCGCCATCGATAATGCTCAGCCTTCAGTGCATTCGGAGGATTCCATTATTACAGTTTCCACTGAAGGGATCAACAGTAATTGGGAGGACTTATGGTTTAATCAGAAAAAGAACAGCGCGTTCGTGGAATGGAAGGCTAGAAACCCTAATCTACCACGTTCCTGCGAGCCCATAAAATATCCATCTTTGCAGAAACGGTGTATCAGTTTTTTGAATGACATCAACAACCATAAAATTCGACCATCACGCTATAATAATAACTCTGGCGATGGGAGCATGACCGTTCGCAATAGTTACGACAAGCTTGCAATCCACCATGTTATAGCTGAACGCAAGAGGCGAGGACAGATGAATGATATATTCTCTGCTCTACGGGCTTTAGTGCCAGTGAACCCCAAGGTAATACTTTCTGATAACTATTTTCATTTTTCTCTCCTTCAGATCTTGACTCTGTGACTGGGTTAGATCCTGTCACCTTGACTGGTTAGTGGTTCTAATTGTTCATTAATTGCTGACTGCCGTGTGATATAGAAGGCGGGCAGAGCTACAGTGCTTCTTCAAACGAAAGATCACGTCATTCACCTGAACAAACGTATACAACAACTGGAGCAACGAAATCGAGAGTTAGAAGCGCTATTATTAGAGATATCGTCGGTCACATAGATTATCAGTTCACTAGATTAGTAGATAGCCTGCTGATAAGATTCACTTATAACGTCTATTTTGTTTCAGTGAACACAATATCATAACCTATTATGTTTATGTTGCACTGAGCATAATGTCATAGCTTATTATATTTCTGTTATTTCTGCCATAACCTAGTATATTTCTGCTATTTTTGCTTCTTTTATTTTTGTTTTCTAGATAGGTGTTTTCTATGGCTGCATGCTTCTAAGATTTATCTTAAATTTGAATATATCAAAATTTCAAAAAATGTTTATCAATATTTCATGGTTAAAAATAGATGACTAAAAAATATAAATCATTTTTTTTAATTATTTATAATAAATAAAAATAAAAATAAAAATAGAAATAATGATGTTTTTATATCAATATCATATCTATAATATATATTTTTTATAATTTTTATATTAAATTTATATTATATATCAAAATTTAATCTTAAATTTTTTTATTTTATTATATTTATATTTAACTATTATATGGAAGAGTCAGCAATTAGTTGGGCAACTGCTAGTGTTACATTTAACTGTGTTATCTAATTGCTACTACTATAACCTCTAGATGTACCCACGACACCCCTTGAACTACCCCGGAAGCAACTATTATATATTATTATTATTTATTATAAAAATTATATTTTTTAAACTTTTATGTCCCGTTACCTTACCTATTGCATTGATAACATCTTCATTTTTATTTTTATTGAATTGTGTTAGTTTAAATATAACAAAAGAAAGCAATCCACAATATTTCCATGCATCTATTAATTAATGTTTGCAATTAATTGCATTTCCAATATGGATCGAAAAGGAAACACAATTATGTGTTAGAGACGAGGTAGCAAAGAAAACTATAACAATCTAAGTTATAGATACATTTTTATAAAATCACAGTATATAAGATCACAATATCTGAAAAGTTTTAATAAACTTGATTCCATTCCAATCATTGTTTATGGTTTAGCATTTTCTTTCGTCTAACATATACTATTTCATTTCATTGTCTATGGTTTAGAATTTACTTTTGTCTAGCATAGACTATTTCCTTTTCATAAATGTTTTTTAAAATGTTAGATATTTTACATATTGATATGTAATGGAATATTAATATATTATTATTAAAATTTAAAATACATATAACATTTTTATTTTTAAATTACGAAACATTTTAAATTAAAACTTTTTTTCCAATTTTGTATAAAATTATTTTTTTATATTATATATTATTATTTATTTAAAAATTATACTTTGTATAATTATATACAATCCCACATATCAAAATAACTAAAGTGTCTCTCTATTTCTATATACTCTTTTTCCTTCTTTTGGATTTTAAATTGGGTTGAAGATTGTTGAGTTCAACATATACTAATGTTGAAAATTAGAAGAAATGAATGAAATTATCATTATCTATTTATTTATTTGTGGTTTCTTTTAATTTTCTTTGTTGTGTAATATTTTCTTCTTCTTTTCTATTTGATATGTGTGTTATTATTATTTTTCATATTCAACATATCTTCAAAAAAACAAAATTATCATTGCATGATTAAATATAAATAGTTTGCTTTAGATGTAATTAGTATGATAATTTTAAAATGATTTATTCTTATAAAAACAATTTTATTTTAACATAATTTAGAGAAAATAAAATATAATTTAGAGGATAATTCATCAAAACTTTGGTGATGTTGAAACTCTCCTCTTAATACTTTTCAAGCATATGAATAACATTTTAAGGAAATCCAAGTAATCTGTTACTATTTTAAGGTTCCATAAACCAATTTTGATCTTAATGAATGTTAATCACCACCATCATCACATAGATACTTATTTTTATATTTAGAATTTCATCCAAAAGATAAAGATACAATGTCATTAGAGACATTGACCATCTAATTGAATTGAACTTGGTGCATGTGTGTATATATGTGTATGTGTGTCTTCTTCTCAGTTTTAAAATTTAAGCCTTTCTTTATAAGTTCTTCAACCAACAATTTTTTTTTATCTTGCAGAGTTAAGATTAACTATAAATTTTATGGGTACATTCTTAATATGTTTAATCTTTCATTATAATTATTATTCAAAATAATGTCTTCCTTTATAAGTTCTTCATTCCATAAAAATATTTTTATTTATAAATTTTATAATTTATAATACATTTTATTACTATATTGTTATATGATATTTTAAATGATAATGATGATGATTAACATCCACTTACCTTAAGAGGCTAAGAGATTATATGCAATTATTTATAATTTTGTTTCTGTGCTCGAAAAACATTAAGAGGAGATTTCCAAGATCACCATAGTTTTGTTGAGTTAAAAGGTTACGAAGGTTGGTACTATGAAAAATATTTTGAAATTGAAATCTAATGTGGGTATAGGCTTGAAAATCGAAGAAAAAAAGTTTTTCATCTTCAACCTTCTTAGTGTCACAAAGATGACACACTCTTTCATCCCATGGTGTTTTAGGAATTGACCAACGACCAATTTCACTATGGAGTTTTTGTATTTGCTCTTATCTTAGCAATGCTTATTTTTTTCTTTACACTTGTCAAACATAGAGATAATTTTGATCTTCTAGATTACAGTTGATTACATCGTTATAGTACCTTTGTAATACCCCAAGGACGAGCCCTAGTTATATCTATGTATTGTAAACATTTTTTGTAGGTTGGTGAGCCTAGCAATTGTAAGTTGGTAAGCTTATGTGCAAGTAGGTCGAAGAGCCTAGTTGTTAAAGGCCAGGAGCCTGTTTTGTATATGTATTTATGCAAAATCATTAATAAAATATAAACATCATTGTGTGTAGACCGACCACGAAGAAAGAGTGATGGGGGACTAACCTTCCACAAGGTTGGGTAAGGGAGGAGGCTAAGTGTGTGGGCCTAAGAGCTAAGCTAGGGGGATTACCTCTAAAGGGGATAATAATTTATTATTATTTCCTAAAGGCTAAGGTGGCCAATTGACCAAGTGTTGTCCTAAGTTCCTAGAAAGGGAATGAGTGCTAAATGGAACTCATGTGGCTCCAAGAAGACAACTATCGACCTGGGTGCATGTAGTTAAAACGAATGAGTCAATCTGTGTTGGGGGTTCGTCCTCCATTTGGGAGATCCGTTGTCTATCATGTTTTGATGGGAAACTGATCTTTGCATACTCACATGCAGCTCTGAAACCAAAAACTCGTGAGGCCGACTTGGGATGTTTTATTGAGAAGCCGACACATCATTCGTCTGAACCAGTTTTGTCTCTACATTGGGCCTCTGCATAAGCCACACACCTCTAAAAAATTAGACCCGTGAAGCCGACCCATGTCTTATGTGAAGCCTGGTCATCTCCTAAATGTCTATGTCATGTGTGTTATAACTGTGGGATGTTGCGGCCATGCAGTCCCTTGGTTGAGTGTGGTTGTCGCCATCATTTGTTCCTAGTTGAGTCTTGTTGTTGTCCTCCTTGTGTGGGAACAAAGTTGAAGAATCAGGTTGTTAGGCATGTGTGCAACACTCTTTCCAGGTGAGGGAGGTGGTTATGGTTGAGGAGGCAGGTTGTCAAGCCTGTGAGAAACTCTCTCTAGGTGAGAGAGTGTGTTGAGGAAGTGAGTTCTCCTGGAAGGGGTCCCATAGCTACTACAAAGCTCTGATAATTTCGGTCCAACCTATTGCTAAATCCCAAAGCAAGGGAGGTGAAGAAACCGATGGACTGTGTGACAGTGAAGGTGTATAGTCCTTGGATGGGACATGCATGTGGGGAATGCAATTCTGTGAGCAATGGGCATAAGTGGCTCTTGGGAGAGAATGCTTCCTTATAAACTGTGTGTGTTCATGTTGATCTTTCCTAGCCTAGGATTCCCTTGCCCAATGGAGCTTAGTCCCAGCTCGGGGGTGACCTACAACTGAGAGTGATGAGCAGTGTTGTCTAAGGCTGGGAGGTTCGTGGAAGGTCTGCACACATTTGGTGGTGTTATTCCAGTTGAAAGATAAGTGTAATTTATTTGCTTAATTTTATGTTATGCATACATGTGCTTCTTGAATGTTATCATGTATACCGTTGCATGTGGATTTACTGTTAATCTTGTTTTGAATTTGAATGGTAACAATAACTCTGTGTTATGTGTTTTAATTTTCTATTAAAATGCATCTTGTGTGTGTGTGCGTGTGTGTGAATGTTCCACAATGGTAGCATTGATCGACATGTGGATAGTTGGGGATGTTACAAATTGGTATCATAGCAATGTTTCGACACTGAGCCTGGATGGGCCATGTTAGTGGTTAACGAGACAAATTTTTTAGAGTGAATTGTTGTCAAAGTAGACAAAATTTGAGTTCAGAGCCAAGGTTTTGACGTCGAAACTGGATGGTATGGATAAATGCTCATTGGACCTGAGGTTTTAGGTGGAAATTGTGTCTGAAGGGACTAATTTCAGACCTCAAAAGCTTCTTGAGTTCCAAGAAGTTAGATTGGTCATTTTATGAAGCTTAGGAGGAGTAGTGGTATCAAACCATGAAAAAAGTGGTACTGGACCATAGATTAATGTGGTCTGTAAGATATGTTGTTGGAAGCAATTTGGAGCATTAGATCTGTGTCCAGGAAAGAAAAAGAGAGCGTTGAGGAGAAAACAGATCCCAAGCCATCGGATCTTAGTGTAAAGGATCGACAGTTGTCTGATCTAGGTTGAAAAGTGGCACAAGATCCACAAATCCGGAGTGAGAGCACTTCAGAAGTTCTGTGATAGAGGGGAAAGAAAAATAGCCGAAGTAGATCGAAACTATCCGTTGCGAAGGACACGCATCGAGAGATCATGTACTTCGGGTGGAAGTACCTCGTGAGGAGGCAAGTACTGTGAGTTTGAAAATCACAAAGCCCGAAGTGTCGAAGTCACTCATAGTCATTGATCGTGAAGGAGGACACGCGTCGGTAGATCGTGACCTATGAGGGAAAGCGCTCCGGGAAAAAGCAAGCGTATAGGAGTTGAAACTCCCGAAGCTCAAAGAGACGAAGTGGTGAGTCATGATGACGTCACTAGGAGGTGACATGGACCTTTCCTATACTTTCCATGTGCGATCACCCAGAATGTTTATAGATATACTATGTGGGCCCTGAGGTTGAATAACATAGTTAAAAGTCGGAGGACCC
This sequence comes from Picea sitchensis, assembly GCA_010110895.2. Classification (NCBI taxonomy): domain Eukaryota; kingdom Viridiplantae; phylum Streptophyta; class Pinopsida; order Pinales; family Pinaceae; genus Picea; species Picea sitchensis. The sequence goes on along the minus strand of SNQJ01S0023698.1, from coordinate 50,501 downwards.
ACATTGGCGTTGATCACGATACATAAAGATCGACGACTAGGAGGCATTGCGGGGACCGAAGTTGCATGGGAGTTAATTCTCCAAGGAGGTCCCGCAATACAAACAACAATTTTACCGAGGGGTTACGTGTCGACGTTAGAGGAATTGTGGGATGAAAGGCGAGTTACTCTAAACCACCATTGCATGCCCTCGTAATTGGAAAAGCATAAGTGATGTGACATAATGACGTCACCAAAGATGACATGGAAGTGTTCATAAATTAATGGTTCGGGGCATTGGGGTCTTCGGATGTGAAATCCTCCAAAGTCCTGGAGCTCACATGCTTGAAGTTCCACAGCGAGTGTCATCCGTTGGATGTCGAATAGTAGGGGACAGTTGATCTGCCCTACTTCGTGAGTTCGTTAATTCGAAACTCTGAGAGTCTTTTGTGATGTATTATGAAGGTTTATGAAACCAGAAGTTCCGAGTAAGGGCATATCGACCTAGATCTTGGTCAAAACCCTTGATCACATGGGTTGGGATCTAAGAAAAAGGGGCTATTGTCCAAAAATTATAGCAGATCATAGCACCAAAAAAAGAAATTTGTGGGGATTCTTGATTGAACGAGAATCACAGAGAATGAAAACTGGACATTTTCTTGAATCATATTTATTTATGAATGTTGTGGGGTTTGTTAAGATATGATGGCCTAACAAATTATGGTTGTCTACACATGTGTTTGCAGAAGTTTAACGAGTGCCAGAACCGAATAGAGTTTCCACTGAGTGAAAAGAAATGGAATTGGCACAAACTGCTTCCAGATCCAAGAATGAAGCAAAAGGAATGGATGTCCACTTGGGAGTTGAAAGATCGAACTCCAGTGTACATGGAGAAGAGATAGATAAGGAAGGGAATATGATGAAAATCATTGATCGATTACAGAAAGATGCCCACACTAATCGAGAAAATAACAAAAAGCTCATGAAAGTCAGGGATCAACAGGGAGAATTCAACCTAAAGCTGATGTGGAGCTTGGAAAAGATCGAGAAGAAGTTGGATAAGGAAGGTGATTCAAGAAAAACAGGGAGTCGTGAACCCCCTAAGAAGAAAATAAGATCAAGAAGCATTAGTAGGCATCGTCATCACTCCCCAAAACATTCCAATAAGGAGGCACACACTAGTTAAAGCCCCTCTTCTACCAGAAAACATAGGAGATCTGGAGTGGATGAACTGAAGAGAGAAATGAATAAAATTAAGCCTCCTACGTTTGATGGAGAACACAAGAAGGAGGAAGATGCCGATACATGGTTTCTTGGCATGAGGAAATATTTCTAACTACAAAATTATTTCTCTCATGCAGAAGGAAGAATTGCAATGTATCAACTAAAAGGAAAATAATCCATGTGGTGGGATCAGCTTGTGCAGGTGCAACACATTAGAGAGAAATATGTTACCTAGAAAGAAGTCAAGAAGTATTTTGAAAATAAATACTTGACTAAAAGATATTATGACCAAAATATGAAAGAGTTCTTTGAACTCAAGCTAGGAAGCATGTCCATTGATGAATACAAATGGAATTTTTTGGATTTGTTGAAGTATGTTTCGTTCATCAAGGATGAGACTGTCAAAATTCAAAGGTATCTGAGTGGACTACCACCTTCCATTGGGGACAAGATTCAATATGATGACCCTAAGACTATGGAAGAAACTATAAGAAGAGAAAAATGCTTATGTGAACAAAAAAGAGAAAAGTCTACTTTTCGGAATGCTTGGGATGACCAGAAGAAGTTTAAGAAAGAGCATAGGCAAAAGAGAAACAAACCACCCTTTTTCAAGAACAGTCCTCAAGGACAGTCAGGTTTTAGAGAGCTCGGGAAGGCTGAAGTATGTGGGCAATTCCCAAGGTAGACACCTATGGAATGTTGGGGTTGTAAAGGAAATAATAGGTATAGAGACTACCCCCACAGAAATGACAAAGTGAGAGCTGTCCATAATGTTTAGCAAGCTGAAATAGTGGAAGACATGGGCAGTATAATACCAAGGATCTATTCAACCCTGGACAACAAGAAAGTTGAATTTCAATCACACATGATTGAAGTGGAAGGTATGATCAACAACCATGCCTTTACTATTTTAATTGATTCAGGAGCTAGTCATAGTTACATAGATCCTAGAATGGTGGAAAGTTTGCATTTACCAAGAAGTAAGCATGAGAAATATTGGTTATTGCAGTTGACTACAAGAGCCAAGAGAAAGGTTGTCAAGTTGGTTAAGTCATGTCCAGTGGACATGAATGGACTAAGCACAAAGGTTGAATTGAATGTTTTACCTTCAGGTTCCTATGACTATCTAATTAGGATGGATTAGTTGGACCAACACCACTCCAGCTTAGACTGTCGTAACAAGGCATTCAGTTGCCTAGATGAGGAATGGAATCATAGAATAGTCCAAGGAATTCCTAGAGAAGTTGTTGTCAGATAAATCTCAACAATGCAGCTAAAGAAGAGCTACATAAAAGGTTGTCAATTATTTGCAGCCCATGTGGAGGAAGAATCTAAGGATGAGGTCTCAAATATTGAAGACCATGCAACATTAAAATATTTTGAAGATGTATTCTAGGAGGTACCAGGATTACCCCCAAAAAGAGATATTGACTTGTCAATAAACCTGATTCTTGGAGCAGCTCCAGTGTCAAAAGATCCTTACAGAATGAGGACACCAGAGTTGAAAGAACTGCAATTGCAGCTTGAAGAGCTTCTGAAGAACGGGTATATATGCCCAAGTGTGTCACCTTGGGGAGACTCAGTCCTATTCATGAAGAAGAAGTATGGGACACTGATAATGTGCATTGATTTCAGATAGTTGAAGAAAGTGACCATTAAGAACAAGTATCCTTTGTTGAGGATCGATGATCTCTTTGATCAATTGAAGGATGCCAAGATATTTTCAAAGATAGACCTCATATCAGGTTATCACCAGGTAAGAATTAAGGATGAAGACATCGAAAAGATCGCCTTCAGAATAAGGTATGGTCACTATGAATTCACGGTGGTGTTGTTTGGGTTGTCGAATGAACCCATTGTTTTTATGTGCCTAATGAATGGTGTATTCAGGGAATATCTAGACAAGTTTGTCATAGTATTTTTGGATGGCATCTTGGTGTATTCCAAGTCAGAGGAAGAGAATGAACAACAGTTGAGGATGGTGTTGCAGGTGCTAAGGGAGAACCAGCTGTATGCCAAGTTGAGCAAATGATCATTTTACCAAAAGCAGATCCATTACTTGGGGCATATCATTTCAGAGGATGGGATAGTCGTGGATCTTGAGAAGATTGAGGCGATTAAAGAATGGTAAGCGCTGAAGAATGTAACATAATTCACATTATTTATGGGTCTATCTTGTTATTATAGAAGGTTCATTGTAGGTTTCTCAAGGATAGCTTACCCTATCACTTTGTTTCAAAGGAAGGAGAAGAAATTTCAATGGACAGAGGATTATGAGAAAAGCTTCCAGTGATTGAAGCAACTGTTAACCAGTGCTCCAATCCCGAGGATTGAAAATCCAAATGTGGTTTTGTGGTTTTCATAGATGCATGCAAAGAAGGACTGGGAGGAGTCCTTAGTGAGAATGGATTCCTAGTTTGTTATGAATCCAAAAAGTTGAAAGAGCACGAAAGGAACTATGCAACTCATGATTTGGAGTTGGCATCCATAATACACACTCTAAAGAAATGGATGCATTACCTCATGGGAAGGAGGTTCGAATTGAGGATAGAACATAATGGCCTGAAGTATTTGTTTGATCATCCAACCTTGAATGCTAGGCATAGTAGGTGGTTGGAGTTTCTTTGTGACTATGAATTTGATATCAAGCATATCAAAGGAAAAGAGAATAAAGTGGTTGATGCACTCAAAAGGAGAGTGCATGAATTACATGCTACAACCATTAGCATGTACCGAACTAATATTAAAGGCAAAATTTTGGAGGTTACAAATGCAGATTTGCAGTACAGGGATTTGGTAGAAAAGCTACATGAAGGTGAGATGCCACATAAAGTGGAAAATTATAAATTGGAAGCCGATGGAACACTTATGTACAAGAACATAATTGATGTACCTAATGTCCAAGACTTGAAACTTATGATTTTGATAGAAATGCATAATGTGCCTTATGTTGGGCACTCTGGATATCAGAAAACTGTGGCAGCAGTCAAGAGCCATTAATTTTGGTTAGGTATGAAGAGAGAGATTTTTGAATACATCGCCAGATGTATGGAGTTTCAGAAGGTTAAAGCTAAGCACATGCACCCAATAGGTTTGATACATCCTTTACCCATTTCTGAGTGGAAGTGGGAGGTAGTGATAATGGATTTCATCACATGATCTCCCAGGACCAGCAGAAAGCATGATTCAATCATGGTGGTGGTGGACAAGATTACAAAAGATGCCCATTTTATTCCATTAAAGACTACTCACAAGGAAACTAACATTGTTGATATTTTTATGAGGGAAATAACATGATTGCACAGTATTCCCAAGGCAATTTTGTTTGAGAAGGACCCAAAATTTACCTCAAAGTTCTGGAAGGGGTTGTTCAAAGGATTTAGAACGAATCTGAACTTCATCATAGCCTATCATCCTGAGTCTGATGGGCAGATAGAGAGGGTGAACCAAGTGATAGAAGATATGCTAAGGGTGTATGTGATGGGAAAACCATCTAAATGGGAAGACTACCTACACTTGGTAGAATTCGCCTACAACAATGGATATAAAACATCGTTGAAGATGAGCCCATTTGAAGAACTTTATGGCAGAAAGTGAAATACTCCAATAAGATGGGATAATTCAGCTGATAGAGAAGTGGTTGGGCCAGAGTTTCTCAAGAAAATGGAAGAGAAAATGCTAAAAATTAAGAAGAATTTAAAGGCTGCCCAAGATAGGAAGAAAATTTATGCTGATAAAAACATAACCCACATAGACTTTAAAGTGGGAGAGCATGTTTTCCTGAAAGTGAAATCCAATAGAAGTTCCTTGAGGCTGGGAAATTGTTCGAAGTTGGCAGCCATATTTTGTGGGCCATTTGAAATCTTAGAAAGGATTGTGTCAGTTGCATATATGCTTACATTACCTTCATCCATGACTGTACATAATGTGTTTCATATTTCATTGCTTAAGAAAAATATACCTGATGCTAATCATGTAATAGATTGGAATGTGATTCAGGTGGAGAAAGAAGGTGTCTTGCAAGTGCATATGATGCCCATATTGGACCGAAAAAGATGGAAGCTCCAAAATCGAGCCATAGGGCTTGTAAAGGTCCAGTGGGCCTAGTGCAGCCCTGAGGACGTGACATGGGAGCATGAGGATGCTATGCAGGCAAGATACCTACTTCTTTTTGAATATTTTGGAAATCGTGTTGATGTTGTGTAAGTAAGTTGCACTGAGGACAGTGCAAAAATAAGGGGGGGGATTGTAGTAGCCCAAGAATGAGCCCTAGTTATATCTATGTATTGTAAACATGTTTTTTAGGCTGGTGAGCCGAGAAATTGTAAGCTGGTAAGATTATGTGCAAGTAGGCTGGAGAGCCTAGGTGTTAAAGGCGAGGAGTCGGTTTTATATATGTAATTATGCAAAATCATTAATAAAATATAAACATCACTGCGTGTAGATCGACCACAAAGAAAGAGTGATGGGGGACTAAGATTCCACAAGGTTGGGTAAGGGAGGAGGCTAAGTGTGTGGGCCTAGGATCTAAGCTAGGGGGGCTTACCATTGAAGGGGATAATAATTTATTATTATTTCCCAAAGGCTAAGGTGGACAATTGACCAAGTGTTGTCTTAAATTCCTGGAAAGGGAATGAGTGCTAAGTGGACCTCATGCAGCTCCAAGAAGACAAGTGTTGACCTGGGTGCATGAAATTAAAATATATGAGTCGATTCATGTTGGGGGTTCATCCTCCATTAGGGGCATATTTTTTCTATCCTTTTTTGCTGGGAAACTGATCTCTGCATACCCGCACGTAGCTTTGAAACCAGAAAACAGTGAGGTCGACTTGTGATGTTTTCCTAAGAAGTTGATGCATCCTTCGTCTGAACCTGTTTTGTCTCTGTGTTGGACCTTCGCATAAGCCACACACCTCTGAAAATCAGACACGTGAAGCCAACCCACGTCTTCTGTGAATCCTGAACATCCTGTAAATGTGTATGTCGTGTGTGTTATAACTGTGGGGTTTTGCAGCCATGTTGTCCCTTGGCTGAGTGTGGTTGTCACCGTCGTCTATTCCTTGTTGAGTCTTGTTGCTGTCCTCCTTTTGTGAGAATGAAGTTAAAGAAGCAGGTTTTCAGGCTTGTGTGGAACACTCTCTCCAGGTGAGGGAGGTGGTTGTGGTTGAAGAGGCGGGTTGTCAGGCCTATGTGCAACACTTTCTCTAGGTGAGGGAGGTGGTTGTGGTTGAAGAGGTAGGTTGTTAGGCCTGTGAGAAACTCTCTCTAGGTGAGAGAGTGTGCCAAGGAAGTGATTTCTCTTAGAAGGGGTCCTGTAGATGCTACAAATATCTAAGAATTACGATCCGACCTGTTGCTGAAGCCCAAGGCAAGGGAGGTGAAGCAATCGATGGACTATGTGACAATGAAGGTGTATACTCCTCGGGTGGGACATGCATGTGGGGAATGAGAGTCTATGATCAGTGGGAATAAGTGGCTCCCAGGAGAGAATCCTTCCTTATAAACTATGTGTCTTCATGTTGACCTTTCCTAGCCTAGGATTCCCTTGCTCGGTGGAGCTTAGTCTTAGATTGAGGGTGACCTACTGCTGAGAATGATGAGTTGTGTAGTCTAAGGCTGGGAGGTTTGTGGAAGGTTTGGATGGAGTTGGTGGTGTTATTCCATTTGAAATATAAGTATAATTTATTTGCTTAATTTTATGTTATGCATACCTGTGATTCTTGAATGTTATCATGTATTTCGTTGCATGTGGATTTACTGTTAATCTTGTTTTGAATATGAATGGTAACAATAACTCTCTGTTATGTGTTTTAATTTTCGATTAAAATGCATGATATATGTGTGTGTGTGTGTGTGTGTGTGTGTGTGTGTGTGTGTGTGTGTGAATGTTCTGTAGTGGTAGCATTGCCCGACCTGTGGATGGTTGGGGATGTTACAACCTTAATTTTCTTTTTTCCTCTAACTCTTTATCACACTACATTTTCTCCTTAAATTTTGATTTAATGATATTTTTAATAGTATCCTTATTATGAAAAATGGTTTCTTCCATGATTCCCCAATAGCTTAGGCAAGACTAGGAATATTTATGCCATCTTCGCATGAGCTAAAAGTGGTTACGACTAGATTTTGAAGAAATATTAGTAAGTATCTTGTATTCCATGTTGTTTAACTTGTTCTTATACATTAGGTATATATTCATAGCTATTCTCTCAATGGGGGAAAGGATTTTCTCTAAGAGGTGGATGGGATAAGGCATATTTCCTTTAATTTTGAGATTATAGGTTATTAAATTCTTTTGTATTTTCTCTATCTTTCTCCAAGATTCACAACAGATACTACATCCCAAGACTTCACATCCATAAAGAGTAACAAATGTAACAGGTGTATAAAAGAGGAGTTTCTTCTTATCCCATATATCCAAATATCAATTGATTTACAGTTGTTTTCAAGCCCATAATAAGTTTTCCATCCCCCAATAATCCTTTTCTCAATGCTATAATTCTAGGTGAGCTTGTGGTGAATATCAGTTCCAAAATATTTGTATGAATTAACTTCCTCCAAGTTTTTGTTTTCATATATAGAGGTATCATAAGTGATATTATTGGATTTAATGATCATGACCTTAGTCTTGTCAGTATTAATAGTCATACCCATATTGGAGAGAAAATCCTTGAGGATTCTTAGTTCATTTTCGAGATCGTGGGGACTCCTCGCCATAAGAGAGATATCATAAACATAAAGAACAATTTTGATGAATATACCAATGAGAACATAAACATAAAGAACAAAAACAAACACTGGTTTTAGTATTGTGGAACTCCTCTGCAATGATCCTAAAGATAACAAGATGGTCAACAGTTGAATGATATCTCTTAAACCCAGCTTGTCCTTTATCTCTCCTACCATGAATTTCTAGCTAAAGGATAATCTTCTTCTCCAAAATAATTCCATAAAGCTTGGCTAGCTAACCATAATGGTACTATAATTAGAAAGAATGTTTCTATCCATGTTTTTAAAAATAGGAATAATGGGGATTTGTGTCTAGGGTTTATGGATGCCCTAATTCATTGCTAAATTGAATATCTTGTGTATGTGTGGGATGAGGATAGGCCCTTCGATTTTAAAAAATTCATCTCTGTAGCCTTCAATGTACTTAACTTTCCCATTTGCAAGCCACTTAACCCCAAACTCTATGTCATCCAAAGAAAAAAAATTATCCTCTGTAGGGACAATAGGAATGGTGTCCATGGAATTAGAAAATCGTAAAGACTTTTAAGGTAAGAATTACAGTCCCTTAAGGGAATCATATTATTTTCTTTAGTATTGTAGATTAGAATTTTCCTCAAGAAATTCTTAGGATCCAACTTGGATAGTTGTGAAAGATTATCTTTTCTTTTATTGATATAGTGTCTATTTTTCCTTTTAATTAGGAATTGGTATGTATTGATCTTATCGATTTTTAAGGACTCATTAGAAGCATCCATAATGGATTTCCTAGCAATATTACATTCTTTATCATACCAAGGGTTGTTCGTTCTATTATTCTTTTTACATGACACCTAAAAAGAGAACTTGTTAATAGAATTGGAAAGGGTAGTTGTAAAATTATGATAGAGGTATTCAATGTTGTCCGTATAAGTTAAGAGATGTAATACACTATTTAAATCCTTTAAGAAAATGCCAACTTTACATTTGTCAAAGCGCATTTTCCTTTGATTATCACAATTCTCTTCAATGGTGCTCTTGTGCATGGAAACATTTAGAGTTAGGGTTTAAGGTGTATGATCAGAGTCGGGTTCATGGTTGTTTAAAAGGTCAAAATTTAGTATTTGGTTGGAAACAGAGATATCATATATCACATAATATACGACACTACTACCTATCCCATGAATACAAGTCATCTAGTTGGAGTTTGGCCACTTCATTACTCTATTGCAAATTATTAGGTCTTGAGAGCTACACACCTTGACCAACTCAATACCTAACAAATTCAGAACTAGGTCTTCAAAGGTTCTTTTGTAGCTATTAGATAAAACAAGGTCTTGATCTAGCCATAAAGGATTATGGTTGGAATCATTTCTTAAAAGAGTAGCTTGGTTACTTGAATTCCTATCATTAAAGTCTTGTAGCAGGAGGATATTACCTTTGTTTTTCAAACTATAAATATCTTGTTCTAAATTATTATAGGCACAATTTCTATCTAGATTGTTTTTCTTATAAAAAGTAGAATTAATAGGTGTAAAAATAACAAATTGGTATATACATCTTCTTAGCATTGGTGTGTGAAATTTATATCCAAATGTACCAATTGACAGAGTTGATCTTATGAAGTTGAATGTGAGGAGAAATTCTCTTTGTAATATAACAAACTATGCCTCATATCACGCTACGGTGGAAATGTTTTGTTCCATGCCGACCACACGACAAATAATTATATGTTAGGGACCTTATACTCTTCATGCTACCAAGTTTCAACTAGACGAATAATATCAATATCACTCCAGATCCAACTTATCATAGGAGCTTTGCGCAATGCAAATACATGACATTTCCAAAAAAGGATCTCGAGTGTCCCAAATTCCTATTTATTATTATCCTTCTGGCTACTATCCCTAACAATAGATTTTCAATTTTTAGTTATTTCCCATTTTCCTTCTTTCATGGCTTATTTTACCTTTCGAACTTTCTTTCTTAATCTATCTTGGTCTTTGGGAATGATGTCTTGATTTATAAATATTCCTGACCCTTTTAAGCTCGAAGATTTACTCAGTATGCTTTATTTATGGTCATTACAACTTAATTTGACACACATAAACCTATCTTTATGATCAATTATTTTTCCTATCCTCTTTTCTTTTATGTGGTAAGTTATTTCAATTTGTGATTTATTTCTTAATTCTTTTACTATTTCTAGTGTATCCTCCTCTTCTTGTTATTTTATACCAAAAATTATGAGGATCAAGGCTCTTTTATTACACACATGGTCTAGTTCAAATAACCTATTCATTTCCTCTTTGATGGGTTTAATATCCAATTTGTTTTCTAGATTACTAAGGGTCAAATTGTTGGTTAGTTTTTCTTCTATCTCTTTAATCCTATGTCTCAAGTTGCAATTTTCTTCAACCTCTCCTTCTTGGGTTGATTTCTTTTTTTTTTTCCATTTCTTGAATCATATCGTGCATTGTTTCTAATTGACTCTTGAACCCTAAGAATCTATCCTCTATTTGAGTTTGAATGGTATCTATGAAGAGTCTAACTTTTTTATCAAACATTGACTCTAGCTATATTTGGAGTTTTAGGTCTCGTTCTTCACTCCTTTTTTCTAATGATTCTAACTCTATTTGATGTTTGCTCATTTTTTCTAATGATTCCATATAATTGTAAAGGCTCTCTAGGGTTTGGGGTCCTCTAATAGGCTATAGGTTGAGGTTTTGGAATAGGTGGTGGAGTGCTCATCTTGAAAAAAGGAGAAAATAGGTAACAAATGCTATTTTGTATTGACTTTAAAAATGAAACTTTTACTTATTAAACTTTTAAAAGATAAAAAAAAATTATATTTAAATTTCTTTAATTTTCACAAGTTACTAAATTATAAATAAATTTAAAACTAAACTTGAATCAAAGTAACAAGTGATTCACTTGATTTCACATGTAGAGGTGCTCAGGTTTGAACAAGACAAAACCTAATCACGAACACGTGCCCAGGTTCTTAGTGGGTGGAATAAGTTATAACTAAAAATTATTCAAAACCATAGAGAGTATTACTCGAAAAAAGTTCAAAACCGCACAAAGTATTCCTATCACTGAGAGTTTAAAACCATAGAGATTATTCCCATCACCAAGAGTAAAATATCCTCATAGAAGTATTATGGTTCACATCACCAAGAGTAACCACAAAGATTGTTCCTGTAAAAAAACCTCATAGAAGTATTATGGTTCACATCACCAAGAGTAACCACAAAGATTGTTCCTATAAAAAAAAGGTCTGAAACCGGAGAGTTATAATGTTTGAAATAAAATATCTCCTTGAAAACTATATAGATATAATGCTTGAAATAAAATATATCTTTCAAAACTGGAGAAAAGTATTATTTCGATTAAAAACCGCAAATAAATTATATATAAAATTTTGTATACATTTTTAATATGTAATCTTTCATTATAATTATTATTCAAAATAATTATGAGTTTTATAGGGAGGGGGAATCGATAGGAAGAGTTTTAACATAATTCTAAAAACGACAGAGAAGCTAAGATGAAACCCTTTCCTATGTGATATGGGGAGGGGTTTCGTCGAGGTCATCCATGGGTCTCCTTTGAGATCTAATAGATTTGATATGTAGAACACAATAGGACGAGTGGAACTAAAGGCTCATGTGGGATATACAAGGGATTTTTATGGATATAAAGGACATAACAACGTTTTCCCTTAGATGAATTAATTTCTCTCCGCATTTTTAGTGGAGGTACGACATGGTTGATTATCAAGTTTTCACCCAATAAATGTTGTTGAAGGTTTTGCAAAGATATGAATTATAGTTGATTTTGGTGATCAAGAGAGAATTGTCTTTTTTCTTTGAAGGTTTTGCAAAGATATGAATTATAGTTGATTTTGGTGATCAAGAGATAATTGTCTTTTTTTCTTTAATTGTATAAAGGATGTGTAAGAAGTTTCTTTTGGTCAAAATTCAATAGAATTGTCTTTTTTCTTTAATTGTATAAAGGATGTGTAAGAAGTTTCTTTTGGTCAAAGTTCAATAGACATTGATAGAGGATTATTGGTGGATAGATCACTAGAGGGATTTATCTTTCTAGAGAGTTTTAGGCTAGAAGATTGGATCCATATTTCGAGACTAGGTTCAAGGTTAATAGGGAGAAACCTTCATTTAGATGATATTTTTGGTATCAATAATTTTTCCACTGTCATTGAATCTCGAAATAATTCTACATGTAGAAAGAAAACACAATATGTTAGAATTTTAAAGAGCAAAGTCAGTTTGGTGTTAGAAGAAACATACTCATGGAGTAGGTTTTAGATATAGGAAGTACAATTCCCATAGGTAAGTTTCTCACGCATGAATGCTCTGAAACAATAGTTGGTATTCTGAAACAATAGTTGGTATTTGTGTTGAGAGGGTCTGGTGTCCAATGCTTGGTTATTTTATTATGAAATTTCATTATATCATTAATAGATGGTTGGGGTTTTCTTTGAATACAGAGGTTGATGCTCTTTTAATAATAAATAAGATATAGTTTTTGGGGTTTGCAATCTTAAATCTAAGGAAATTGTCCCCTTGTTTAGATATACGAAGGGAATTGAGCTCACCTCAACCATTTTGCATTAGATTTCCAAGTTTCACTTTCAAATTATGGTTAGTCAAAATTCCTAAGGAAATATGGAATAGTTTGGGCACTTTTGTCAATTCATATGATAGTTTCTTAAGAAACCCTTATAGATTTGTTAAACATACTTCAACTGACTTAAATATCGATGATGGCTTACCTATGGTAGGTAGCTAACATAGAGATTGATTGATGGAATTATATTCAAAATATGGATTATGCTAGGTTTCTTTTCTAATGTTGAAGGTTCCACTTACATGGTCATGTGGAAAATGATTTCTCAATAAATTTCACTAGGATGGAATGGAGGAAAAATCCCTTGGAGCCTCAAATCCCATTAACGGTTATCATGGATATGGGTGAAAAGGTTACTACCTATAGGGTATCCCCATAAGTTTTAGAGGTTTTATTTATAAGTTACGTTGAAGAAATTGAACTATGGTAGTAGAGGAATTTTTTTGCAAGAACTCTAAAGGTATTGAAATTGAGGAAGGGTCATTGGCTATCTCTATTATTCAAGGAGAAGAGATGTACACTTCTCCACCAATGAATGAGTCCCATCTAGATGTGATGGCCTTCTACCCTAGTTTTGTGAATGCAAATGTACAAGAAATGTTATTGGCCGAAGTTAACAAGGATGAGTTAAAGTATTTTATTGATTCTTTTCAAAAAAATATAAAAGTCAATACCTATCGATGGAAATAGAGTTATGTGATGATTTTGCCCGAAATCCGGTGATGAATGGCTATGTGATGATTTTGCCTGAAATCCGGTGATGAATGGTTAGATCTGTAGATTTGAGTGGCTAAGTTTGTATAGTCTGAGTGCCCCAAGGGTTTTTCAACAAACTGAATCCATTTATGCATTCAAAAATTCAATTTAAACAACAAAAAATAGTGATTTTGTCCAAATTTTCATTGCCTGATTTGGACCAAAAAAGAGTTATTTAATTATTTTCATTACTACAAAAGTCAATACCTTGATGGATGGAAAATAGAGTTATTCCTTGGATATTATGGTTTAATGGAGGAGGATTTACTAATGGTGGTTGATGAGACTAAAACTATTGGCAAAGTTTGAAGGGTTATAAACTTGACATATTTTGCCTTTATTCCCGAGCAATATAGTCATATATCATTTATTTATTTTAGGCCAATTTATTTATGTATCTATCTATGAAATTGAGCATCATAGACAGTTCATTTTGGATTTTTTTTCCCTTCTCCCTGTGGAAAGGTTGCCTTTATTCCCGAGAAATATAGTCATATATCATTTATTTATTTTAGGCCAATTTATTTATGTAACTGTCTATGAGCTTGAGCATCAGAGAAAATTCATTTTGGATTTTTTTCCCTTCTCCCTATGGAAAGGTTGATGAAGAAAATGACGGATTTGAGAGTCGTTTTTCATGATATGGAAAGTCAGGCATTTGTCCTAACTTGTAAGAATTACTTTTTTTTTTAAGCATGTTCAAAATCTATTATGTGATTGTCCTTGTCTTTGAGAATTGAAGCACGTTTGAGAATCAATTTAGCAAATATTTATGGCTATATGAGTTTTATCTTCACTTGATATTTCTGAAATATGATAGGCAATATTTTCATTGCGCTTAGCCCTTGGAGTTGGGCTAAGGTTTTAGGCCTTTTCTCAATAGGTGCATCTTCCAGAGGAGGTGGTTTGGAATCTAATCGATTCCTGATATCCCTGATTTCTTGTCTTTCCCAAGAGTATACTTTGTAGCTGTCTTCAGATTCTTCTTCCAATTTTCTAATTTTTTCTTTCAAATCAGTAACTTCTTTTCTTAAAAGGATCATTTCTCTGGCTAGATCAGTTACTGATGTATGCTGTAAATTTGCTTCCTTATTGTATTTGATAAAAGTTTTTGTATTTCTATCAAAGAAAGCTTCTAAAAACAAAGGTTCTCTTTTTGAAGATTCAACATACTTTGACCTTTGTTCAGTTTTGATTGATTTTAAATTTTTTTCAAGAAGAGAATTCTTCATATCTCCTTTGGGTAGGGCTTTGATTTGTGCTAGCATATGTGCTTCTTGGTTGCCCACATTGTTGAACATGCAGATTTTTATCTTTTCTCTAGTATTGATTTTTGGTTCAGATTCAGACTCAGAGATATCAGAACTGTCTTAACAAGAACAAAAGTTAGGATTTTTACATTTGCAATTTTGATTCATCAAAACTTCTTCTTCTGAGCTATATTCAAACTCAGAGGAACTAGTGGATTTTGAGCAACAACCTTGTTGCAACAGATGTGCTTCTTCTCGTTTTGGAAAGGGGTTGTGTATGCATTGGTTTGTTTCATGATTGTTTGACCCACATCTGTTGCAATATGTTCTCAGAGCTAATTGTTTGCTAGCCTGAACTTCTTTATCTTTTGGTTCAGAATGTTTTCCTTTCGACATCCTTGATGCTTTATTTTCTGGACAATTATGTGCAATGTGTCCAGTTTTGCCACAAATCCAACACTGGACCTGTTGCCTGGCCTGATGAGCATGAGTTTTTAGTTTGATATCTTCAGGCTCGTAATAGTGTGTCTTGGGATTGTACCTGTATCTTTTCTTTTCTTTGAAATCTTTTTCTTTTTTCTTTTCCTTTTTACAGGGTCTGAAATATATAGACCATACTTCTTGCATATAGATTTTCTGTCTGGTAAGTGGGATTACTTATTTACAGAGTTATGAACTTTAATATTTACACACAACCCTACCAGAGCTTTAGTAATGACAGAATAAATTTCTCCCCATGTGTACGTCTCATATGGAAGCTTAAAAGCTTCCTGCATTTTCAGATACTCTACAAATTTACTGGGTATGGCAGCCAAGTAAACTTGTTTCCATAAAAGGTTTTGACTATCTTGCACCTCAAAGATTCTCTCTGTCCAATCCTTATGAAATTCTTCATATTTATACATATTTCTACATTTCATGTTCATAAGGATTAGCTCATGTTTGTCTGCTAATTCTGCTTCAGTTCCACACCAATGTTCAAGGATTGTTGTGGTAAGGGCTCCTATCATGTTATTGTGGGGGGTCCCATCAATGCGATATACCACATCACCTTGTTCATCTCTTAGGATTTCTGCTTCCATCTTAGCAATCATTATTGGGGATGAAATGACTTCCCACCATTTGCTCAGTGTTCCAGTAAAACATTGAATTATGGATTTGCATGCTTCAACTTTTGTTTTGCCTTTAATACACATGAATTTATATGAAACATACATTCTATCAATCATTTGTCTGATCTGTCCAACTGACAGACTATCAATGTTCCATTCTGGGAACCAATCTTTTGCAAATGTTTGGGTTTCAGGTAATCTTCCTTTTCCCAAGAGGTTTGTGGTTGGAGGTATATATACATGGTGAGGGAGATTCTCATAAGCAAGTTGTTGAATGGATACAAGGGAAATATTTTCTATTGAGGATTCTGGTGTATCCATTTTAGGGGGAAAATGATGAGGAATTTTTTTATCCATTCGATCAGTTACTGTTGTATGTTGTAACTTCGCTTCCTTATTGTATTTGATAAAAGTTTTTGTATTTATTTCAAAGGAAGCTTCTAAAAACAAAGGTTCTCTTTTTGAATATTCAACATACCTTGACCTTTGTTCAGTTTTGATTGATTTTAATTTTTTTTAAAGAAGAGAATTCTTCATATCTCCTTCGGGTAAGGCTTTGATTTGTGCTAGCATCTGTGCTTCTTGTTTGCCCACATTGTTGAACATGCATATTTTTATCCTTTCTATGGTATTGATTTCTAGTTTAGATTCAGAATCAGATATATCAGAACTATCTTCACAAGAACAGAAGTTAGGATTTTTACATTTGCAATTTTGATTCATCAAAACTTCTTCTTCTGAGGTATATTCAAACTGAGAGGCACTGGTGGATTCTGAACAACAACCTTGTTGCAACAGATGTACTTATTCTCGTTTTGGAAAGGGGTTGTGCGGGTATTGGTTTGTTTCATGATTCTTTGACCCACATCTGCTGCAATATGTTCTCAGAGCTAATTGTTTGCTAGCCTAAGCTTCTTTAGCTTTTTTTTCATAATGTTTTCCTTTTTACATCCTTGATGCTTTATTTTCTGGACAATTATGTGCAATGTGTCTAGTTTTTCCACAAATCCAACACTGGACCTGTTGCCTGGCCTGATGAGCATGATTTTTTAGTTTGGTATCTTCAGGCTCGTAATAGTGTGTCTTGGATTTGTACCTGTATCTTTTATTTTCTTTGAAATCTTTTTGTTTTTTTCTTTTTCTTTTTACAAAGTCTGAAATATATAGACCATACTTATCGCATATAGATTTTCTATTTGGTAAGTGGGATAACTTATTTATAGAGTTATGAACTTTCATATTTACACACAACCCTACCTCAGAGGCTTCCTCCGATGGAGAATGAATCTTGAAGATTGATCTGTCTTGTGCGTCTGTCTCCTTCTTCTACTTGTCCTTCTACGACTTGCTACTCTCTATAGAACCAATCCAGTTATCCTGGCGAACCCCAGGATGATCCTTATGTGAAACCCACCTCTTGGACTTAAGTGAACCTTTTGGAAACTCCTAGCGAACCTTCAGAAAACCCAACACCTAAAACTGCCCTAAGCAGCCTCGTGCCTTGCGGGACTTACTACGGGTGCTCTAGGACCTAAGAGAACTTCAGCCAGCTTCCTTCCGAGAACCTTATCTCCAGGGTGAGAGAACTTTATATATATCTTGAGATAACCTCGACACATAATCTTTCAGGGAACACAAATTGCAATGGTAGGAAAGTAGAAACAAGAATCATAACAGATGCACAATAAAGAGACAATATTCAGAGATCATAAACGCTTACGAAAGTCTTTATATTAAAACAGAGAGTCGAAGCTCTAAAGCCAGGGTACACAATATGAGCAGGATGCTCAGAGAAGAATGCTCTTTTTCTCTCTTACAGACTTATGCAAACTTGTATACACACAAAATGACTCAAAATCTTAGACAGAAGGGAGCTTTAGAAAGACTCAGACAACTTACAAACTGACTGACTTGAAACTCCAAAACAACTCCCCGAGAATGAACTCCTCTTCTCCTTATATACAAATTTGTGGAGAAGAGAATCATTTCATCGATGAGACTTCGACAAGACTTTGGACCCTACATGTCTTCTACTCAATCAACTTTTANACTGACTTGAAACTCCAAAACAACTCCCCGAGAATGAACTCCTCTTCTCCTTATATACAAATTTGTGGAGAAGAGAATCATTTCATCGATGAGACTTCGACAAGACTTTGGACCCTACATGTCTTCTACTCAATCAACTTTTATAGATTTGGCGGTAGAGATTGTGCAAGATTCTTCCGATCAAATCATAACTTTATTTTCCACTAAGAAAAGCAGATCATACTTAAGATCTGGTGGGGTAGTCGTGAAATATTCCCCAACTAGTAGTCATACTCAAAACGACACGTAAAAAGGAATCTTGGAAATGCGGGTCAAACCACACCAAAAGTTGGAGAAGTGCTCCAAGTTTCCAAGATGCTCATTATTTTATTACAAAGTGGATATTGGTCACGTCAACCCACTAAACCCGATTGGCTCCACTGTCGGCCAATTAGACTTGAAGTACACTGTGGAGGTTTGTATCGTCAACCCATGAAAATCGACTGGCACCACTGTCATCCAGTAAGACTTGAAAGTATTTATGGATCATTATTCTACTGGCTGGTCATGGAAATGTCGAAAGTGGTCTGGGTCCCAATGTTGAGTGTATATTTCATGGTACATTTTAGTATCTTCATCATGATCTTCATCTTGCTGTAGGACATACCGTGTCCTGATGACCCATGGATTCTTTTCTCTGATAAAAAGCATTTTATACTCATTTTCAAAAATTTGTTCTAAATTATACACAGTGTTTGGAAAATTTCTGTGAGGAAATAAAAACATCCTGGCAGTGTCAATGACATCTGGATGAGTAGCGCTGGAATTTAAACCAAACTTTTTCCATCAATCTGTAAGCCAGTCTAGTTCAGGGAAAGATGAGAACTGATCAGAAAATTTAAACGTACAATAATAATATCTGTATCTGTCAGTCCATAAGAAAACATGATCCCACATTGCTTTATACTGGAAATAATTTATATGAAACAATCGTTGATGAGGATCTTGTTGCGGCCATGACTGTATGTCTCTCATTCTATTAATTTGGAAAAAATTCCATGCTGGGGTTTGGTTCCATCTCTGTGTTTGTTGACAAAACCAATTTCTATTTGCAGATCTGATTCTGGTTAAGTCTCCTATTTCAACCAACTTATGTCTAGCTGCAATAGTTGATGCTTGATGCATTTTCCCTATCACATGTTGTGGTGGAATGACATGAATGCTATTATTTGTAGAGAAACCTGGTAACCTAAATTCTACTCCTTCAGACCATCTTAGCTGCCATTGTGGTACCCGATTTTGACAATATATTTCCCATGTTGTATGATCATCCAAATATTCCGTGACTGGAATATTTCTATAATCATCCCAAGTATTAATCACCACCATGCTTTTTGAACAATATGCAATTTGGGCCTGTGATTCTGAGATAAAAGACAAAGTCTTCCTTTTTGGTGGATGGTCGTTGATACTTGGTAGGGTGATAAAGTATCCAGGATCTCCGCTAGATGTTTGAGAAGAGCCATGTGGCTCTATTGCAGATAAAAAAGGAGTTCCTAGAATATAATCAACTGGTAATTCTGACAATAGAAATTTCATTCCTAAAGCGTACTCATCAAATAATAAGATTCCTTTAGGAATTTCAAAATCCATATTTGTGGAAACATTCCCCAATCCTATAGCAGAATAACTACTAGGAAACCAATATTTGTGGGGAATTAAATCTTTATGAACTAAGTTCATATCTGATCCTGTATCCAGTAGTGCATTCAAACAAAAGATTTCAGAATTTATTTCTAGTTTTATCTTCACTTGATATTTTTGAAATCCGATAGGCAAGATTTTCGATGCACTTAGCCCTTGGAGTTGGGCTGAGGTTTTAGGCCTTTTCTCAATAGGTGCATCTTCCAGAGGAGGTGGTATGGAATCTAACTGATTCTTGATATCCCTAATTTCTTGTCTTGCCCAAGAGTCTACTTCATAGCTATCTTCAGATTCTTCTTCCAATTTTCTAAATTTTTCTTTCAAATCAGTAACTTCTTTTCTTAAAAGGATCATTTCTTTGGCTAGATCAGTTACTAATGTATGTTGTAACTTTTCTTCCTTATTGTATTTGATAAAAGTTTTTGTATTTCTATCAAAGGAAGATTCTAGAAACAAAGGTTCTCTTTTTGAAGATTCAACATACTTTGACTTTTGTTCAGTTTTGATTGATTTTAAAAATGTTTCAAGAAGAGAATTCTTCATATCTCTTTCTGGTAGGGCTTTGATTTGTGCTATCATCTGTGCTTCTTGGTCACCCACATTGCTGAACATGCAGATTTTAATCTTTTCTCTGGTATTGATTTCTGGTTCAGATCCAGACTCAAAGATGTCATAACTTTCTTCACAAGAAGAGAAGTTAGGATTTTTACATTTGCAATTTTGATTCATCAAAACTTCTTCTTCTAAGCTATATTCAAACTCAGAGGAACTAGTGGATTCTGAATAACAACCTTGTTGCAACAGATGTACTTCTTCTTGTTTTGGAAAGGGGTTGTGTGGGCATTGGTTTGTTTCATGATTGTTTGACCCACATCTGTTGCAATATGTTCTCAGAGCTAATTCTTTGTTAGCCTAAGATTCTTTAGCTTTTTGTTCATAATGTTTTCCTTTTGACATCCTTGATGCTTTATTTTCTAGACAATTATGTGCAATGTGTCCAATTTTTCCACAAATCCAACACTGGACCTGTTGCCTGGCCTAATGAGCATGAGTTTTTAGTTTGATATCTTCAGGCTCATAATAATGTGTCTTGGGTTTGTACCTGTATCTTTTCTTTTCTTTGAATTTTTTTTGCTTTTTTCTTTTCCTTTTTACAGGGTCTGAAATATATGGACCATACTTCTCACATATAGATTTTCTGTCTGGTAAGTGGGATAACTTATTTACAGAGTTATGAACTTTCATATTTACACACAACCCTACCAGAGATTTAGTAATGAGAGAATAAATTTCTCCCCATGTCTACGTCTCATATGGAAGCTTAAAAACTTCCTGCATTTTCAGATACTCTACAAATTTACTGGGTATGGCAGCCAGGTAAACTTGTTTCCACAAAAGGTTTTGACTATCTTGCACCTCAAAGATTCTCTATGTCCAATCCTTATGAAATTATTCATATTCTGACATCTTTCTACATTTCATTTTCATAAGGATTAGCTCATGTTTGTCTGCTAATTCTGCTTCAGTTCCACRCCAATGTTCAAGGATTGTTGTGGTAAGGGAWCCTATCATGTTATTGTGGGGGGTCCCATCAATGTGATATACCACATCACCTTGTTCATCTCTTAGGATTTCTGCTTCCATCTTAGCAATCATTATTGGGGATGAAATGACTTCCCACCATTTTCTCAGTGTTCCAGTAAAACATTGAATTATGGATTTGCATGCTTCAACTTTTGTTTTTCCTTTCATACACATGACTTTATATAAAACATACATTCTATCAATCATTTGTCTGATCTATCCAACTAACAGACTATCAATGTTCCATTCTGGCAACCAATCTTCTGCAAATGTTTGAGTTTCAGTTAATCTTCCTTTTCCCAAGAGGTCTGGTGTTGGAGGTCTATATACATGGTGAGGGAGATTCTCATAAGAAAGTTGTTGAATGGATACAAGGGAAAGATTTTCTTTTGAGGATTCTGGTGTATCCTTTTCAGGGGGAAAATGATGAGGAAATTTTTTATCCATTTTTGTCTTAGAAGGTTTATATACAGGAGACAGGATGGATATTGGATGATTTGGAAGGATATAAGGATCAGGAATGGGTTTATCAAGAATATTATCCTTCTATTTAATTTCTAGCAATGATTTTCCCATATTGGAGAAGGATTCTTCTAATTCTTCCATTAATTCTTCATGATTTCTTTTGGACTCTCTAGATTTTGTAGATATTTTTGTTAGATCAGTGTCCATTTTTTCTTTGACATCTGTAGCTTTATCCTGTATTTCATTTACAGACTGGACTATAGTGTTTGTAGAGACTTGCAAGTCTCTGATTTGTCAACGTCTGGCATAATCATTTGTTACAAATGTATGTGTAGCCATGCCTCTCAAGGTTGTGTTTGTCTAATTTAATTATTCTGCTAGTGATTGGACTCTTTTGACAACACCCGTTAGTTGGGTGGGTTCATCAGAAAGCAGTAGAGGTACTGCTCTGACTTGTTTGTTATTGTCTTCAAGGAAAATTCCTTTGAATGGAGGAAAAGTCGAACTTGACTCAACTGTCTGTCCTTCCAAACTTTTCCACTTTTGTTTAGGAGGTGCTTCCGATCCCCCTTCCATCATTTGGACTTCAATCTTCTGACTTAATTTCTTTCATTCATAGTCAGAATTCCATATTTCTTTGTCAGAGATATAATTTTGCCATTTTTGTGATAATTCTGCTTTTTCTTTATCTAATGTGGCTATGTTGAAATCCTTTGTTTATGGATTTGTAAAAAAATCCCAATTTAACATCTTTTTGATACAGAATTCTTCTATGGATCCCTTGGGACATCCTTTCATTATTGAATGAAATTTAGGGTCTTTGCATGGTGTCGGGTAGAGGGTTTGAAAACCTACAATCAGGAATAACTTGATCACATTGCTCAATATAACCTAACCCATAATTAGGTGTTCTGGGAGGCCTCATGCCTTTGTAAATGTCTTGTACTCTAGGATCTAGAGTCTCTATTGTTGGCATATAATGAATCATTAAGCAGTGTTGAGACTCTAAAGTTGAGACAGTACTATCAACAATATTATTTACATAACTAAGACAAACTGAAGAATCAATATGTTATAGGAGAGATAACTATAACTGCACAGAAAAGCAGGGCGTTTAATCTTAGTTCTTTGATCCAGAGAGAGAGAATGTCAGATAGGCTCCTGGCCGACTGCTCAGGCAGAAACTAGTTACTCTGTCAGGAAGTCGTAGAAGTGGAAACCTTATCTTTCAAAGGCCCGAGACTTATGATACGGCTTCAGAGAGTCGCAAGAGTGGAAACCTTGTCTTTCAAATGCCCGAAACTCTTGATACGAATCTAGATTCTTTCTTTATTAAAAACAAAACTTAACAGAGTGAGATATCTATTATCATACCCAGAGAAAAAATGGCTTCATGGCTTTGATACCATTTGTAAACTAAGAGGCTTCCTCCGACGGAAAATGAAGCTTGAAGATGAATTTGTCTCGTGCGTCTGTATTTCTTCTGCTACTTGACCTTCTACGTCTTTCTACTCTCTACAGTACCAATCCAG
The DNA here is from genome assembly GCA_010110895.2 of Picea sitchensis. Lineage (NCBI taxonomy): Eukaryota > Viridiplantae > Streptophyta > Pinopsida > Pinales > Pinaceae > Picea > Picea sitchensis. The sequence goes on along the minus strand of SNQJ01S0023698.1, from coordinate 27,510 downwards.
TTATCCCGGCGAACCCCAAGTTGAACCTTATATGCTCCTAAAGAAAACTCCCAGCGAACCTTCAAACAACCCAACACCATAAACTGCCCTTAGCGGCCACCTGCCTAGCGGGACTTACACAAGTGCTCCAGGACCTAAGAGAACCTCGACACAACTTTCCTCCAGAGCTTTATCTTTCAATTTAGAGAACCTAGGCTACCATAATATTTCAAGGCACACATATTGCAATAGTAGGCAAATAGAAATGAGAGTATTTAACAGATGCACAATAGGAGACAACATTCAGATTTCATAAACGCTTGCGGAAGTCTTTTTTATATTAAACACAGAGAGACGAATCTCTAAAGCCATGGTATACAATATGAGCAGGATGCTCAAAGCAGAATGCTCTTATTCACTCGGACACTTACAAACTTATGAAAACTTGCATACACGTAGAATGACTCAAAAGCTCAAACATAAGGGAGCTTTAGAAAGACCCAGAAAACTTACAGACTGACTGACTTGAAACTCAAAAACCACTCCTATGAGAATAAACTCCTCATCTCCTTATATACAAATTTTTGGAGAAGAGAATCATTTCATCGATGAGACTCAAAAAGACTTAGGACTCTACATGTCTTGCAGTCAATCTACTTTTAGAGATTTGGTGGTAGAAATTGTGCAAGATTATTCCTACCATATCATAACTTTATTTTCCACTAAGAAAAAGTAAATCCTACTTTAGATCTGGCGGGATAGTTATGCAAGATTCCTCGACCAATTGTCATATTTCAAAATACACGTAAATTGAGAATCTTGGAAATGTGGGTCAAACCACGCCAAAAGTTGGAGAAGAGCTCCAAGTTTCCAAGATGCTCATTATTCATTATTACAAAGTGGATATTGGTCACATCAACCCACTAAATCCGATTGGCTCCACTGTCATCCAATTAGACCTAAATTACATTATGGAGGTTAGTAACGTCAACCCACGGAAATCGACTGACACCACTATCAGCTAGTAAGACATGAAAGCATTTTAATCATTTTCAATATGAGTTAAAAACCTTTGTTCATAATTCAGTGTGTCCCACATTTTTGTATATACTTTTCATGCAATGAAAGGTTGGCCATTCATGATTTGGATAATGGTTTTTAATTTGACAGTCCATTGAAAATGATTTAGTATGAAATGGAATAATATTTTGCCTTCATTTGGTCCATATTCAAAGAGATTTTGGATTGATTGCAAAGGAGATATAGAGCTTAATACTCTTGGATCAATTTCTCCTTTGTTGAGGCCAAAATCTTCCCACCAATCTGCAAGCCAAAGGGGTGGCCTTCCTGCCGTAGCTGTGTTAATGTTTCCAAATTTGGTTAGAGTTAAAAACTCTTCTTGCTGAATAAAATTCCACCACAACTTTGTATAAGATGAGTAATTATAATCACTATTTGGGAAATAAATTTTTGGATTTCTTTCAGGCCAGTGATATAATAATCGTGGTCCATTTAGGCAGAAATATTGTTGAGTATTCCTCATATTGTCTCTAATGTCCCAAATGAGATCAATATCATGAAAAATGTTAGTTAAAGCTTCTTGTGCTTCAACTGCGTTTTGTGAAGCTCTGGTGATGATGGGATCTAACACATTTGAAACTCTCCTGGATCTGGTTTCTGGTACTAAATTGGAATATGAAAGCTGGATTGTTTGAGTCAATATTTTGGTGCTTCTTAGTTCCCAATGTGGTCTCCATTCCGATTCATATACTTCCCAATTTAGAGAATCAAGAATGTTTACAAGTGTTTCTGCTCCATTTCTGAGTTGAACAAAGATTATCATACAAGAGGCTTGTAAGTGTTCTCTTCTTAGGAAATCTGAGATAGAGTTAGTAGTACCTTTAATATGTTCAACAAAAAAATCAAAATTGCTGAACAAAGCTTTCCATCTAGCAAATTTAGCATCACCAGGAGATTTTATGTCTTTATTCAAGACTTTATTCATGGCAGCAACATCGGTTCTTAAATTTTTTTTCTTATAAATAAGAAATATTTCAAATTTATGGATGGCATTTAATGTTGCCTTTATTTCTTTATCTAGGGTTGAATAATTTCTTTCAGTTGCTTGTCAAAGACCTGAAGCAAATTGGATAATTTCTTCTTTTTTCTTATCTCCCTAATGTCTGATTTGTTTGAGGACTACTCCCCATCCAATATTCCTGGCATCTGTTTCAACTATTTTAGGGAGGTCATCATAAAAAATATGCAGTATGGGAAGATTTTTAGCTTTGGTTTTTATGTTTCTGACAGCCTGAGAATGTGCTTCGGTCCAAGGAGTAGGGTCTTTCTTTAACCTGTCATTTAATAATTTCCTGTCTTGGGCACCACCTTTGTAAAAATGGCTAATATAATTTAAACTACCCAAGAATCTTTGCAACTGAACCTTTTCAGTTATTTTATCTGGAAATTTGTCAGCAAATTCTACAACATGTGTCTGCAAAGTAAGCTCTCCATTTTTTATAGTATGGTCGAGATACTTGATCTCTGTTTTGAATAATTCAAGCTTCTTTTTTGAAAATACCAGGCCTGCTTGCTTGATTATTTGCACAATTTTTTTGAGATGTTTAAAATGCTGATCCACAGAGGATGAAAACACAAGTATGTCATCAATATATACAATAATCCAATCAAACTAGGGTTTTAGTGTATCATCCATGACCCTTTGAAATTTGGATGGTGCATTCTTTAGGCCAAATGGCATAACATTCCATTCATAATGTCCAGCTGGGACGTTGACAGTTGTTTTAAATTTAACTTCTTCTTTAATAGCCACTTGCCAAAATCTTGATTTTAGATCAAACTTTGAAAATATTTTTGCACCAGCAATCCTTGTAACCAAACTAGTCTTATTTGGGATGGGGTATGTATCATCAGCCAAGACTTTATTTAAGGGCTTATAATTTACTACTAGACTTGAAGTACACTGTGGAGGTTGGTATCGTCAACCCACAAAAATCGACTGACACCATTTTCGACCAGTAAGACCTAAAGATATTTTAGGATCATATCTTAGTCATTTTTGATATGAATTAAAAACCTTTGTTCATAATTCAGCGTGTCCCACATTTTTGTATATATTTTCCGTGCAATGAAGGGTTGGCCATTCATGATTTGGATAATGGTTTTTATTTTGACAGCCCATTGGAAATGATTAAGTATGAAGTGACATAGCATATCACCTTCATTTGGTCTGTATTCAAAGAGATTTTGGATTGATTGCAAGGGAGATATAGAACTTAAGATTCTTGGATCAATTTCTCCTTTGTTTAGGCCAAAATCTTTCCACCAATCTGCAAGCCAAAGGGGTGGTATTCCTGTTGTAGCTTTGTTAATATTTCCAAATTTATTTAGAGTTAAAAACTCTTCCTGTTGAATTAAGTTCCACCACAGCTCTTTATAAGATGAGTAATTATAATCACTATTTGGGAAATAAATTTCTGGATTTCTTTCAGGCTAATGGTATAATAATCGTGGTATGTTTAGGAAAAAATATTGTTGATTATTTCCCAGATTGTCCTTGATATCCCAAATAAGATTAATATCATGAAAGTTGTTAGTTAAAGCGTCTTGTGCTTCAACTGCATTTTGTGTAGCTCTAACAATGATGGGAGCTAACACATTTGAAACTCTCCTTGGTGGTATCTCTGGTACTAAATTGGATTATGCAAGCTGAGTTGTTTGAGTTAATATTTTGGTACTTCTTAATTCCCAATGTTGTCTCCATTCAGATTCATATATTTCCCAATTTAAAGAATCAGGAATGTTTACCAGTGTTTCTGCTCCATTTATGAGTTGAACAGAGATTATCATGCAGGAACCTTGTAAGTGTTCTCGACTTAAGAAATCTGGGATGGAATTATTAGTACCTTTGATATGTTCAACAAACAAATCAAAATTGTTGAACAAAGCTTGCCATCTAGCAAATTTAGCATCACCAGGAGATCTTATATCTTTATTCAAGACCTTGTTCATGGAAGTAACATCAGTTCTTAAGCGAATTTTTTTATAAATAAGATAAATTTCAAATTTAAGAATAACATTCAGTGCTTCTTTTATTTCTTTATCTAAAGCGGAGTAATTTTTCTCTGCTTCTTGCCAAAGACCTGAGGCAAATTGGATAATTTCTTACTTTTTCTTATCTTCCTGATGCTTGATTTGTTTGAGGACTGCTCCCCATCCAATGTTGCTAGCATCTGTTTCAACTATTTTAGGAAGGTCATCATCAGAAATATGCAATATAGGGAGATTTTTGGTCTTGTCTTTTATATTTCTGACTGCTTGAGAATGTGATTCAGTCCAAGGACTAGGGTATTTCTTCAATCTGTCATTTAATAATTTCCTGTCTTGAGCACAACCTTTATAAAAATCACTGATATAATTTAAACAACCCAAGAATCTTTGTAACTGAAACTTTTCAGTTATTTTGTCAGGAAATTTGTCAGGAAATTCTACAGCATGTGTCTGTAGAGTAAGATCTCCATTTTTTATAGTATGGCCTAGATACTTGATCTTTGTTTTGAATAATTCAAGCTTCTTTTTTGAAAATACTAGGCCTGCCTGCTTGATTATTTGCATAAATTTCTTAAGATGTTTGAAGTGCTGGTCTACAGAGGATGAAAAGACAAGTGTGTCATCAATATATACATTAAGCCAGTCAAAGTAGGGTTTTAATGTATCATCCATGACCCTTTGAAATTTGGATGGTGCATTCTTTAGGATAATGACATAACATTCCATTCATAATGTTCAGATGGGACATTGAAAGTTGTTTTAAATTTATCTTCTTCTTTGATAGCCACTTGCCAAAATCCTAATTTTAGATCAAACTTTGAAAATATTTTTGCACCAACAATCCTTGTAACCAAACTAGTCTTGTTTGGGATGGCGTATGTATCATCAGCCAAGACTTTGTTTAAAGGCTTATAATTTACTACTAGCCTGGGAATGCCTCTTACTTGTTCAGAATGTTTGTTCACATAGAACCCATAACAATTCCAAGGACTAGTAGATTCTCTTATGAGCCCTTTACTAAGGAGACCCTTTATTTCTTCTGCACACAATCTCTGGTATTCAACATTCATAGGAATGGCTCTTCTCTTACAAGGTTTTCCTTGATAGTATTCCTTGTATGGAAGAGAGACTTCATGCTTCTTTTTCTTCCAAAAAGATGTGGGATTTTCTGAGCATACTTGATCAATGAATTCTTGTTTCAACAGAAGAATTTTTTGTTGAATTTGATTTTGGCTTAACTGCTCTCTTATTCTTATCCCATATTGTTGTCCCTTTAATTCTTCAATTTTGAGGATTTTATTTTTTATGGTTTGTACCATATTGGATATCCTGGGGACAGATAGAAAAGGAAGATTTATGGTAACTTTTTTGTCTTTGGATATAGAGGGAATGCTAATAAAATAAGAAGATTTATGGTAACTTTTTTGTCTTTGGATATAGAGGGAATGCTAATAAAATAACCAGGTCTCTTATTTGCTAGCATAGTGGATCCATGGGGTTTAACTGCTGCAAGGAATGGAGTCCCCAAGATGCAAGCTATAGGAATATATGCTAGCAATAATTTTAGGTGCAGGCAATACTGTTTGAAGCAGAGAGTATTTCCGTGAATTAAAGGGAGATTTTATGTTGAATATTTTGTCCAACAACACTTGCTTGAGTTTTTTGCTAGAAATTTATAGGAATAATTCCATTATTCAAAAGATTGAGGTCAGATCCTATATCTAGTGAGTTTTCAAATGAAAGGCATTCCTTGAATTTTTAAATCAACAAGTATAATGTCTTTATGTTGAATTGAAAATACTTGCTCTTCTTTTGTTTTGTCTTGTTTTCTTGTTTTTGATAAATTTTAAGTTTACCTATTTCTTTCCCTAAATCGTAGATGGAGAGTGTATGGACAGAACAACATGTAGGCTTAATTGAACATGGTTCCAAAGCCCTTTTAGAGAAATTTCTTGGGATCAAAATTCTTGTTTTAGTCCTCCATTCATAAAAGGAGATGAACATATCCTTTTCATCCATAAAATCTTTCCATTCCTTAGATGAGCTCAATTTTTCTTCATTTGAGCTATTTCAAGCAAAAGCTTCGGCATTTGGATGAGTAAAGAGATCCCAATTTAACATATCTTTCATCCAATCTGATTTTACTTTATGTTTTTGACATCCCATCATTAGAGAAAGGAATTTTTTGACTTCAAGAGGAGATGGTGTTCTGATGTCTTCTGGTATAACCGCTTGGCATCTTCTGTTAATTTCTGTACATGGGTTTATTTGTAGAACAAGAATATGTGGTTCATGAGGGAAAGGAAAATCAAAACACTGTGGGTGTGGACAGGGTTCTTTTGCAGTAGAATGTGGCGGTTGAAGGTCAATTTGTGGATTATGATTGACATGTTCAAACCGTAATTGGTCTTCTTTCCGCGGAATGCGTAAAGGTCGATAGGTTGGCCACTCTGTAGTCTAAGCGTTGAACTGCAAAAGGAACATAGCCAATGGATTTTGCAAGAGATTGTAATGAAGGGTGTAGGCAAAAAGATGAAGTGGAGGATGAGGATGAGACTGAAGAATTATTACGCGATAAGGATTTTTGTGGAAAGGAAATAACTGTAGAGGATGCAGATTCTTTTATTTGGGCAGAAGTGATCGACCTTGGGATAGGATCTTTTGGTGTATCAATGACCCAGTCTATGGTAAAAGAAAGATTTTCCCAACGAATTGTTTGATGCTCCATTTTTTGAATTAAAGGGTCAGCTAGAACAAAAGTACTGGCTTGAGAAGTTCGGCTAGGAGTATGCAAGATTGCCAGGAATAGAGTATTGGTATGTCTGAAGCATCCCTTGGTTTAGATAGATATATTTGTTCTAGTTTGGCACATATCAAATCAAGTGGTTTTGATTTGGAGTTTTAATATGTCTCCAAGGTTATCATCAAAAGTATATACAGAGAAGTTGGGAAAATAATCAAAATAAACAGGACCATTTGAAAGAGGGGCTATTATTCCTCCTATTAATGAATCAGTGAATTTGTTGTGTGCCATATCCATGACTGTACATAGAGCATAGGCATCAATGCCTTTGTGAACCAAGGGACTAATTCCAACTCAGATGCATCCAAAATGTAAATAATTTGTTCCATGCTTTTTGGCTTCATTTTGGACTTCTTTGACATTTATCACAAAAATAGTCTGGTTGACATCATTGTTTTGTTGTATCTGACTAACTGATTCTTTTACTATTACCCTAGAGACAGCCTTGAGATGAAACATATTTAGGTCTTTATAGACTTGGCTCGGAGATATAGCGGGTAATTTCCAAGAAGCTTGAGGCTGAGTTTCTACTTATTCAATGCTGGCATAATTTAGACTATGGGATCTATTGTTAGCAAACATAGATTCTAGACTACTAACAAAGTCTCTTCCAGATGTAATTTGATCTTCAACATTTTGTAATTCTCGGAAAGAAACTGAAGAATCCATTATGTTATAGGAGAGATAACTATAACTGCACAGGAAAGCAAGGTGTTTAATCTTAGTCCTCTGCTCTGGAGAGAGAGAATGTCAGATAGGCTCCTGGCCGACTACTCAGGCATAAACTAGTTACTCTTTCAGGAAGTTGCAGAAGTGGAAACCTTGTCTTTCAAAGGCCCAAGACTTCTGATACGGCTTCAGAGAGTCGCAAGAGTGGAAAACTTGTCTTTCAAAGGCTCGAGACTCTTGATAAAGCTATAGATTATTTCTTTTATTTTAAAACAAAACTTAATAGAGCGAAAGATCTGTTATCATACCTGGGGTGAAAATGGCTTCATGGCTCTGATACAAATGGTATCAGATCAATGAAGCCATTTTCGCGCCAGGTATGATAACAGATATCTCGCTCTGTTAAGTTTTGTTGTTAATAAAGAAAGAATCTAGAGTTGTATCAAGAGTCTCGGGCCTTTGAAAGACAAGGTTTCCACTCTTGCAACTCTCTGAAGAAGTATAAGAAGTCTCGGGCCTTTGAAAGACAAGGTTTCCACTTCTACGACTTCCTAACAGAGTAACTAGTTTCTGCTTGAGCAGTCGGCCAAGAGCCTATTTGACATTCTCTCTCTCCGAAGCAGAGAACTAAGATTAAATGCCCTATTTTTCTGTGCAGTTATAGTTATCTCTCCTATAACATATGGATTCTTCAGTTTGTCTTCGTTCTGTAAATAATACGGTTGATAGTACTATCTCAACTTCAGAGTCTCAACACTGCTTCATGATTCATTATATACCAACAATAGAGACTCTAGATCCCAGACTACAAGACATTTATAAAGGCATGAGGCCTCCCACAACACCTAAGTATCGGTTAGGTTATATTGAGCAATGTCATCAGGTTATTCCTGATTGTAGATTTTCAAACCCTCTACCTAACACCATGCAAAGACCCTCAATAGATGAAATACACAAATTTCATTCAATAATGAAAGGATGTCCCAAGGGATCCATAGAAGAAGTCTGGCTCAAAAAGATGTTAAATTGGGATTTGTTTACAAATACAGAAACAAAGGATTTCAACATAGCCACATCAAATAAAGAAAAAGCAGAATTATCACAAAAATGGCAAAATTATATCTCTGACAAAGAAATATGGATTTCTTTCTATGAATGGAAGAAATTAAGTCAAAAGGATGAAGTCCAAATGATGGAAGGGGGATCAGAAGCACCTCCTAAACACAAGTGGAAAAGTCTGGAAGGACAGACAGTTGAATCAAGTTCGACTTTTCCTCCATTCAAAGGCATTGTCCTTGAAGACAATAACATACAAGTCAGAGTAGTACCTCTACTTCTTTCTGATGAAACCACCCAACTAACGGGTGTTGAAAAAAGAGTCCAATCACTAGAAGAACAATTAAATTGGACAAACACAGCCTTGAGAGGCATGGCTACACATACATTTGTAACAAATGACTATGCCAGACGTGGACAAATCAAAGACTTGCAAGTCTCTACAAACACTGTAGTCCAGTTTGTAAATGAAATACAGGATAAAGTTATAGATGTCAAGGAAAAAATGGACACTGCTCTAATGGAAATATCTACAAAATATAGAGAGTCCAAAAGAAATCATGAAGAATTAATGGAAGAATTAGGAGAAGCCTTCTCCAATATGGGAAAATCACTGCTAGAAATTAAACAGAAGGATAATATTATTGATAAACCCATTCTTGATCCTTATATCTTTCCAAATCATCCAATATCCATCCCATCTCATGTATATAAACCTTCTGAAATAAAAATGGATAAAAAATCTCCTCATCATTTCCCCCCTGAAAAGGATACACCAGAATCCTCAAAATAAAATCTTTCCCTTGTATCCATTCAACAACCTACTTATGAGAATCTCCCTCACCATGTATATAGACCTCCAGCATGAGACCTCTTGGGAAAATGAAGATTACCTGAAACCCAAACATTTGCAGAAGATTGGTTCCCAGAATGGAACATTGATAGTCTGTCAGTTGGACAGATCAGACAAATAATTGATAGAATGTATGTTTCATATAAATTCATGTGTATGAAAGGCAAAACAAAAGTTGAAGCATGCAAATCCATAATTCAATGTTTTACTGGAACAATCAACAAATGGTGGGAAGTCATTTCATCCCCAATAATGATTGCTAAGATGGAAGCATAAATCCTAAGAGATGAACAAGGTGATGTGGTATATCACATTGATGGGACCCCCCACAATAACATGATAGGAGCCCTTACCACAACAATCCTTGAACATTGGTGTGGAATTGAAGCAGAATTAGCAGACAAACATGAGTTAATCCTTATGAACATGAAATGTAGAAAGATGTCAGAATATGAAGAATTTCATAAGGATTGGACACAGAGAATCTTTGAGGTGCAAGATAGTCAAAACCTTTTATGGAAACAAGTTTACCTGGCTGCCATACCCAGTAAATTTGTAGAGTATCTGAAAATGCAAGAAGTTTTTAAGCTTCTATATGAGACGTACACATGGGGAGAAATTTATTCTTTCATTACTAAAGCTCTGGTAGGGTTGTGTGTAAATATGAAAGTTCATAACTTTGTAAATAAGTTATCCCACTTACCAGACAGAAAATCTATATGCAAGAAGTATGGTCTATATATTTCAGACCCTCTAAAAAGGAAAAGAAAAAAGAAAAAAGATTTCAAAGAAAAGAAAAGATATAGGTACAAACCCAAGACACAGTATTACGAGCCTAAAGATATCAAACTAAAAATTCATGCTCATTAGGCCAGGCAGCAGGTCCAGTGTTGGATTTGTGGCAAAACTAGACACATTGCACATAATTGTCCAGAAAATAAAGCATCAAGGATGTCAAAAGGAAAACATTATGAACAAAAAGCTAAAGAAGCTCAGGCTAGCAAACAATTAGCTCTGAGAACATATTGCAATAGATGTGGGACAAACAATCATGAAACAAACCAATGCCCGCACAACCCCTTACCAAAACGAGAAGAAGTACATCTGTTGCAACAAGGTTGTTGTTCAGAATCCACTAGTGCCTCTAAGTTTGAATATAGCTTAGAAGAATAAGTTTTGATGAATCAAAATTGCAAAGGTAAAAATCCTAACTTTTGTTCTTGTGAAGACAGTTTTGATATCTCTGAGTCTGCATCTGAACCAGAAATCAATACGAGAGAAAAGATAAAAATATGCATGTTCAACAATGTGGGTGACCAAGAAGCACAAATTCTAGCAAAAATCAAAGCCCTACCCGAAGGAGATATGAATAATTCTCTTCTTGAAACATTTTTAAAATCAATCAAAACTGAACAAAGGTCAAAGTATGTTGAATCTTCAAAAAGAGAACCTTTGTTTTTAAAAGCTTCATTTGATAGAAATACAAAAACTTTTATCAAATACAATAAGGAAGCAAAGTTACAGCATACATCAGTAACTGATCTAGCCAAATAAATGATCCTTTTAAGAAAAGAAGTTACTGATTTGAAAGAAAAAATTAGAAAATTGGAAGAAGAATCTGAAGACAGCTACAAAGTAGACTCTTGGGCAAGACAAGAAATCAGGGATATCGGGAATTAGTTAGATTCCAGACCACCTCCTCTAGAAGATGCACCTATTGAGCAAAGGCCTAAAACCTCAACCCAACTCCAAGGGCTAAGCACAATGAAAATCTTGCCTATCAGATTTCAAAAATATCAAGTGAAGATAAAACTAGAAATAAATTATGAAATCTTTTGTTTGAATGCACTACTCGATACAGGATCAGATATGAACCTAGTTCATAAAGATTTAATTCCCCACAAATATTGGTTTCCTAGTAGTTATTCTGCTATAGGATTGGGGAATGTTTCCACAAATATGGATTTTGAAATTCCTAAAGGAATCTTATTATTTGATGAGTACGCTTTAGGAATGAAATTTCTATTGTAAGAATTACGAGTTGATTGTATTCTAGGAACTCCTTTTTTATCCGCAATAGAGCCACATGGCTCTTCTCAAACATCTAGCGGAGATCTTGGATACTTTATCACTCTACCAAGTATCAATGGCCATCCACCAAAAATGAAGACTTTGGCTTTTATCTCAGAATCACAGGCCCAAATTGCATATTGTTCAAAAAGCATGGTGGTGATTAATACTTGGGATGATTATAGAAATATTCCAGTCACAGAGTATTTGGATGATCATACATCATGGGAAATATATTGCCAAAATTGGGTACCACAATGGCAGCTAAGATGGTCTAAAGGAGTAGAATTTGGGTTACGAGGTTTCTCTACAAATACCAGCATTCACGTCATTCCACCACAACATGTGATAGGGCAAATGCATCAAGCATCCACTATTGCAGCTAGATATAAGTTGGTTGAAATAGGAGACTTAACCAGAATCAGATCTGCAAATAGAAATTGGTTTTGTCAAGAAACATAGAGATGGAACCAAACCCCAACATGGAATTTTTTCCAAATTAATAGAATGAGAGACATACAGTCATGGTCGCAACAGTGTACTTCAAGTCTAATTGGACGACAGTAGAGCCAATCGGGTTTAGTGGGTTGACGTGACCAATATCCAGTTTGTAATAAAATAATGAGCATTTTGGAAACTTGGAGCACTTCTCCAACTTTTGGCATGGTTTGACCCGCATTTCCAAGATTCCTTTTTACGTGTTGTTTTGAGTATGACTACTGGTTGGGGAATCTTGCAGGACTACCCCACCAGATCTTAAGTATGATCTACTTTTCTTAGTGGAAAATAAAGTTATGATTTGATCGAAAGAATCTTGCACAATTTCTACTGCCAAATCTCTAAAAGTAGATTGAGTGGAAGACATGTACGGTCCAAAGTCTTGTCAAAGTCTCATCGATGAAATGATTCTCTTCTCCACAAATTTGTATATAAGGAGAAGAGGAGTTCATTCTCTAGGAGTTGTTTTCGAGTTTCAAGTCTGTAAGTTGTTCGAGTCTTTCTAAAGCTCCCTTATGTCTGAGCTTTTGAGTCATTCTACGTGTATGCAAGTTTGCATAAGTTTGTAAGTGTCCGAGCGAGTAAGAGCATCCTGCTCATATTGTCTACCATGGTTTTAGAACTTCGACTCTTTGTGTTTAATATAAAAAAGACTTCCGCAAGCGTTTATGAAATTTGAATGTTGTCTCTTATTGTGCATCTGTTAAATACTCTTGTTTCTATTTGCTTACTATTGCAATCTGTGTGCCTTGAAAGATTATGGTAGCCGAGGTTCTCTTAAGTGAAAGATAAAGCTCTGAAGGAAAGATGTGCCGAGGTTCTCTTAGGTCCTCGAGCACTTGTGTAAGTCCCGCTAGGCAAGTGGCCGCTAAGAGCAGTTTATGGTGTTGGGCTGTTCGAAGGTTCGCTAACAGTTCCCTTTATTGTTTGATAGCAGTATTGACCGAGAATTGTTCAGATTTGCAGACTTTTGGATATCTGACATTTATATTTCTCATAAATTGGATTCCGATCGAAAACATGTACGGTTGCGTATTTTTTAGGTTTCCTTTCGGCTCGAAAACAAGTACAGTTGCATATTTTTTAGGTTTTCTTTCTTGTTGTAAGCAATTCGATTATTACAGACGACATGTGATCTTCAATGGGCATTTGCTCAATAACGCAGTCGCTGACAGCCTACCTGTAAGTCCTATCATTCATGCTAATTGCAATGTTTTGCATATAAAAGATCATTAATTTCTCTACGGGCATGCCAATCAGGGTGTGATAAAAACGGACCTGATCTAATCTAGTTTACAGATAGCAATACGGTACAGGCATGCCAATCAGGGTTGAGGGAAACTAATAGCAATACGGTAGACAATTCCAGTTTTGGTTTCCTACAACTTCCTGAATTGTATATAGCATGCGGTCTCCAACGTCTTCTCCCAAGTTGTTATTAACCGACACCTATGAAAAATCTATGGACACCGTAGATCGCACCACAATTGATGATTAGGAAGTTCGTGAACTTGATTTCATCGACCCCATGACCAACTGTCAAGCAGAGTCATTTGAATCTGCTGCTGCTGATTATCCCTGCTGTTGTTTGCCTTCTCAGTCATGGAACGATTTCGCTTCCTCAGATCTCCTTATACACAGTCAAATGGCCATCGATAATGCTCAGCCTTCAGTGCAATCGGAGGATTCCATTATTACAGTTTCCACTGAAGGGATCAACAGTAATTGGGAGGACTTACGTTTAAATCAGAAAAGAAACAGCTTGTTCGTGGAATGGAAGGCTAGAAACCCTGATCTACCACGTTTCTGCGAGCCCATAAAATATCCATCTTTGCAGAAACGGTGTATCAGTTTTTTGAATGACATCAACAACCATAAAATTCGACCATCACGCTATAATAAAAACTCTGGCGATGGGAGCATCACCGTTCGCAATAGTTACGACAAGCTTGCAATCCACCATGTTATAGCTGAACGCAAGAGGCGAGGACAGATGAGTGAACCCCAAGGTAATACTTTCTGATAACTATTTTCATTTTTCTCTCCTTCAGATCTTGACGCTGTGACTGGTTAAATCCTGTCATCTTGACTGGTTAGTGGTTCTAACTGTTCATTAATTGCTGACTGCCGTGTGATATAGAAGGCGGGCAGAGCTACAGTGCTTCTTCAAACGAAAAATTACGTCATTCACCTGAAAAAGCGTATACAACAACTGGAGAAACGAAATCGAGAGTTAGAAGCGTTATTATAAGAGATATCGTCGGTCACATAGATCAGCAGTTCACTACATTAGTAGATAGGCTGCTGATAAGATTCACTTATAACGTCTATATTTTGTTTCAGTGAACACAATGTCATAACCTATTATGTTTATGTTGCAGTGAACATAATGCCATAGCCTATTACATTTCTGCTATTTTTGCTTCTTTTATTTTTGTTTTCTAGATAGGTGTTTTCTGCATGATTCTAAAATTTATCTTAAATTTGAATATATCAAAATTTTAAAAAATATTTAGCAATATTTAAAAACATGGCTAAAAATAGATGATTCAAAAATATAAATCATTTTTTAAATTATTTATAATAAATAAAAATAAAAATAGTGATATATTTATATCGATATCATATTTATAATATATATATTTTATATAATTTTTATTTTTTAAATTATTTATAATAAATATAAATAAAAATAAAAATAATGATATTTTTATATCGATATCATATTTATAATATATATTTTTATATAATTAATTTTTTTTTATATTAAATTTATATTATATATCAATTTTTTCTTTTAAATTTTTAATTTTTTTTATATTTAACTATTATATATTATTAT
>SNQJ01S0023698.1:0-10580 GCA_010110895.2 Picea sitchensis | reverse complement strand
CTTCAAAACAAAAGTAATTCTTACAAGATAGGACAAACTTTTTAATATCACCGACGTGGCATTGATTTAAATCTAAGCCAAGAATGGGGCATCGTGCTTGACTTTCCATATCAGGACAAACGACTCTCAAATCCCTCATTTTCTTCATCAACCTTTCCACAGGTAGAAGGGAAAAAAATCCAAAATGAACTGTCTATAACGCGCAAGCTCATAGAGAGTTACATAAATAAATTGGCCTAAACTAAATAAATGATATATGAATATATTTCTCTGGAATAAAGGAAAAATGTGTCAAGTTTATAACCATTCAAACTTTGCCAATAGTTTGTCTCATCAACCACCATTAGTAAATCCTCCTCCATTAAACCATAATATCCGAGGAATAACTCTATTTTCCATCGATCAAGGTATTGACTTTTGTAGTCTTGAAAAGAATCAAATATCCAGTCTTGAAAATAATCAAATATTAATCAAATAATGGCTTTTGCTAAAAGTTTTATCTTTTGAGTATTTTTTGTCGAAATAGATGTAAATTTAGAAAAAATCACTATTTTATGTTGTTTAAATTGCATTTCTGAATGCATAAATGGATTCAGCGTGCTGAAGAACCCTTGGATTATACAAACTCAGCCACTCAAATCTGTAGATCCAACCATTTGGACAAAATCAAACAAGAAAAATTGCCTAAAAACACCAAAAAAATAGAACATTTAAACTACTTCTCAAATAACTCTATTTCCATCAATCAAAATATTGACTTTTGTATTTTTGAAAAGAATCAATAAAATACTTTAACTCATCCTTGTTAACTTAGTCTAGTGGCATTTCTTGTACCTCTGCATTGACAAAACTAAGGTAAAAAGCCATTTCATGTACATGTGCATTGACAAAACTAGGGTAGAAGGCCATCAGATCTAGATGGGCCCCATTCATCCGTGAAGAAATGTACATCTCTTATCCTTGAATAATAGAGACATCCAATAACCCTTCCTCAATTTCAATTCCATTAGAGTTCTTGCAAAAAAAAAAAAAAAAAAAAGTATTCTAGTGTCATAGTTCAATTTCTTCAACATAACTTCTAAATAACACCTATGGGGATACCTTATAGGTAGTAACCTTTTCACCCATATCCATGATAACCATTAATGGGATTTGAGGCTCCAAGGGATTTTTCCTCCATTCCATCCTAATGAAATTTATTGAGAAATTATTTGCCACATGACCATGTAAGTGGAACCTTCAACATTAGAAAAGAACCCTAGCATAATTCATATTTTGAATATCATTTCATCAACCAATCTCTATGTTAATTACCATAGGTAACCCATCATCGATATTTAAATCAGTTGAAGTATGTTCCACAAATCTATAAATAATTCTTAAGAAACTATCATATGAATCAACAAAACTACCCAAACTATTCCATATTTCCTTAAGAATTTTGACTAACCATAATTTGAGAGTGAAACATGGAAATCTAATGCAAAATGGTTGAGGTGAGCTCAATTCCCTTGGTATATCGAAACAAACTATTCCATATTTCCTTAAGAATTTTGACTAACCATAATTTGAGAGTGAAACATGGAAATCTAATGCAAAATGGTTGAGGTGAGCTCAATTCCCTTGGTATATCGAAACAAGGGGACCATTTCCTTATATTTAATATGGTAAAACCCCAAAACTATATCTTATTTATTATCAAAAGAGCATCAACCTCTTTAGTGAAAGAAAACCCCATCCATCTACTAATGATATAATGAAATTTCATAATGAAATAACCAAGCATTGGATACGAGACCCTCTCAACACAAATACCAACTATTATTTTAGAGAATTCATGCTTGAGCAACTTACCTATGAGAATTTTGCTTCCCATATCTAAAACCTGCTCCATTAGTATGTTTCTTCTAACACCAAATCGATTTTCCCTTTAAAATTCTAACATATTGTGTTTTCATTATTATACTTCTTCTAACACCAAATTGACTTTCCCTTTTAAAATTCTAACATATTGTGTTTTCTTTCTATATATAAAATTATTTTGAGATTCAATGACAGTGGAAAAATTATTAATACCAAAAATATCATCTAAATGAAGGTTTTTCCATATTAACCTTGAACCTAGTCTCGAAATCCTAATCCAATCTTCTAGCCTCAAACTCTCTAGAAAGATAAATCCCTCTAGTGATCTATCCACCAATAATCCTCTATCAATGTCTGTTGAATTTTGACCAAAAGAAACTTCTTACACATCCTTTATACAATTAAAGAAAAGTGACTATTCTATTGAATTTTGAAAAAAAAAACTTCTTATACATCCTTTATGCAATTAAAGAAAAAAAAGACAATTCTCTCTTGATCACCAAAATCAACTATAATTCCTATCTTTGCAAAACCTTCAACAACATTTGTTGGGTGAAAACTTGATTATTAACCATCTCGTACCTCCACTAAAAATGCGGAGAGAAATTAATTCATCTGAGAAGAAACGTTGTTCGGTCCTTTATATCCATAAAAATCCCTTGTATATCCCACATGAGCCTTTAGTTCCACTCGTCCTACTATATTCTACATATCAATCTATTAGATCTCAAAGGAGACTCATGGATGACCTCGACGAAACCCCTCCTCATACCACATAGGAAAGGGTTTCCTCTTAGCTTCTCTGTCGTTTTTAGAATTGTGTGAAAACGCTTCCTATCGATTCCCCCTTCCTATAAAACTCGTAATTTTTTTGTAGTTTTGGAGATATTTTATTTCAAACATTATATCTCTCTCTGTTGTTTTGAAGGAGATATTTTATTTCAAACATTATATCGCTGTGATTTTGGACCTTTTTTAACAGGAACAATATTTGTGGTTACTCTTGGTGATGTGAACCATAATACTTCTATGAGGCTTTTTAACTCTTGGTGACAAGAATAATCTCTATGGTTTTGAAATCTTAGTGATAGGAATAATCTCTGTGGTTTTGAACTCTTGGTGATAGGAATAATCTCTGCGGTTTTGAACTTTTTTCGAGTAATACTCTCTGTGGTTTTGAATAATTTTTAGTTATGACTTATTCCACCCACTAAGGAACTAGGCACGTGATAGTGATTCAGCTTTGTCGAGCACCTCTACATGTGAAATCAAGTGAATCAATTGTTACTTTGATTCAAGTTTAGTTTTAAATTTATTTATAATTTAGTAACTTGTGAAAATTAAAGAGATTTAAATATAATTGTTTTTTAACTTTTAAAAGTTTAATAAGTAAAAGTTCCATTTTTATAGTCCATACAAAATAGCATTTGTTACGTGTTTTCTCTTCTTTTTAATATCAACACTCCACCAACTATTCCAAAACCCCATCCTATAGCCTATCATGGGGAGGCCCCCCAAAGTCACCCTAGAGAGCCTTTACAATTATATGGAATCATTAGAAAAAATGAGAGAAGAAAAAGATGTTAAACATCAAATAGAGTTAGAATCATTAGAAAAAAGGAGTGAAGAAAGAGACCTAAAACTCCAAATATAGTAGAGTCAATGCTTGATAAAAAAGTTAGAGTCTTCATAAATACCATTAAAACTCAAATAGGGGATATATTCTTAGGGCTCAAGAGTCAATTAGAGACAATGGAGGATATGATTCAAGAAATGGAAAAACAAAAAAAATCGACCCAAGAAGGAGAGGTTGAAGAAAATTGCAACTTGAGAAATAGGATTAAAGAGATAGAAGAAAAAATAACCAACAATTTGACACTTAGTAATCTAGAAAACAAATTGGATATCAAACCCATGAAAGACGAAATTAATAAGTTATTTGAAAAAGACCATGCACATAATAAAAGAGACTTGAACCTCATAATTTTTGGTATAAAACAATAACAAGAGGAGGATACACTAGCAATAGTAAAAGAATTAAAAAATAAGTCACAAATTGAAACAATTTACCTCATAGAAGCAAAGAGAACAGGAAAAATAATTGATCATAAAAATAGGTTTATGTGTGTCAAAGTAAGTTGTAATGACCATAAATAAAGCATACTCAGTAAATCTTCGATCTTCAAAGGGTTATGAATATTTATAAATGAAGATATCATTGCCGAAGACCAAGCTAAATTAAGAAAGAAAGTTCAAAAGGTAAAAGAAGCCATGAAAGAAGGAAAATGGGAAATAACTAGAAATCGAAAAGCTATTCTTAGGGATAGTGACGAGAAGGATAATAATAAATAGGAATTTGGTACACTAGGGATTCTTTTTTGGAACTGTCGTGGCTTTCCATTGCACAAAGGTCCTATGATAAGTTGGATCTGGAGTGATATTGATATTATTCGTCTAGTTGAAACTTGGGAGCATGGAGAGTATAAGGTCCCTAACATATAAGTATTTGTCGTGTGGTCAGCATGCAACAAAAAGTCGCATCGTAGAGGGATAGGAGGCATAGGTTGTTATATTAGAAAGAGAATTTGTCCTCACATTCAACTTCATATGATCAACTCTCTCAATTGGTACATTTGGATATAAATTTCAAACACCAATGCTAAGAAGATGTATATACCAATTTGTTATTTTTGCACCTATTAATTCTACTTTTTATAAGAAAAACAATCAAGATAGAAATTGTCCCTATAATAATTTAGAACAAGATATTTATAGTTTGAAAAACAAAGGTAATATCCTCGTGCTACAAGACTTCAGTGATAGGAATTCAACTAACCAAGCTACTCTTTTAAGCAATGATTCCAACCATAATCCTTTAAGGCTAGATGACGACCTTGTTTTATCTAATAGCTACAAAAGAACCTTTGAATACCTAGTTGTGAATTTGTTAGGTACTGAGTTGGTCAAATGCTCTAGCTCTCAAGACCTAATAATTTGCAATGGAGTAATGAAGTTGCCAAACTCCAACTAGATGACATGTATTCATGGGATAGGTAGTATTTTCGTATATTATGTGATATATGATATGTGTTTTTCCAACCAAATAATAAATTTTGACCTTTTAAATGACCATGAACCCGACTCTGATCATAGACCTTTAACCCTAACTCTAAATGTTTCCATGCACAGGAGCACCATTGAAGATAATTGTGATAATCAAAGAAAAATGTGCTTTGACAAAATTAAAGTTGACATTTTCTTAAAGGATTTAAATAGTGGATTACATCTCTTAACTTATAAGGAAAACATTGAATACCTCTATCATAATTTTAAAACTACCATTTCCACTTCTATTAACAAGTTCTCTTTTGAGGTGTCATGTAAAAATATTAATAGAACGACCAACCCTTGGTATGATAAAGAATGTAAAATTGCTAGGAAATCCATTATTGATGCTTCTAATGAGTCCTTAAAAATCAATAAGATCAATACATATAAATCCCTAATTAAAAGGAAAACTAGACACTATATCAATAAAAGGAAAGATGATATTTCACAACTATCTATGTCAGATCCTAAGAATTTCTCGAGGAAAATTATAATCCGTAATACTAAAGAAAATAGTATGATTCCCTTAAGGGACTGCAATTCTTACCTTAAAAGTCTTTACGAGTTTCTAATTCCATGGACACCATTCCTATTGTCCCTACAAAGGATGACGTTTTTTCTTTGGATGACATAGAGTTTGGGGTTAAGTGGCTTGCAAATGGGAAAGTTAAGGATATTGAAGGCTACTGAGCTAAAAAAATTAAAATCGAAGGGCCTATCCTCATCCCACACACACACAAGATCTTCAATTTAGCAATCAATTATGGCATCCATAGACCCTAGACATAAATTCCCATTATTCATTATTTTTAAAATAGGGATAGAAACATTCTCTCTAATTATATGACCATTATGATTACCTAGCCAAGCTTTGGAATTATTTTGGAAAAGAAGATTATCCTTTGGCTAGAAAGTTCATTATTTTTAAAATAGGGATAGAAACAACGCCTCCAATTATATGACCATTATGATTACCCCCATTTTAGCCAAGCTATATGGAATTATTTTTGAAAAGAAGATTATCCTTTACAGAAAGCCACAAGAAGAGAGATAAAGGCCGAAGTCATTCAGACATCATTCAACTGGTGGAGCATCTTGTTCCCTTTAGGATCATTGTAGAGGAGTTTCTCAATACTAAAAACCAATCTTTTTATTGTTTTGTTCACTTTAGGAAAGTCTTTGACATGGTAACTCAGGGAGAAACCTTTGGAATAGGTTGGAAAGATCGGTAAACGACTGCTAGCCATTACCGGCTGAACCATTCCGGGTAACAGTAATTTTTTTTTGTGTTGAAGGTGTCTCATGAAGAAGTAACAACACACATAAATGTGCAACGCAAACATTTAGCACATCGTGAAGTCTGACCGATAAATACCGACCGACTACCGTCCTCCCCGGCAAGGTTAGGACCTCCAAGACACATAAGCAACGCCAAATCTCTATTTCCCATCGCCTTTAACCATTTGTCTCGTGGTCAAGCGACCGCTCGGAACATGGAGGTGCTCCATCCCACCCGGCCAACCCACCAAGCAACCAATTGAATACAATCAAGTACGACACAAATAAGAAGTACAATTACGCCCCTTACGGAAGACGCGTGACAAGAGGACTCCGACAACAACCCAAATTCAAACATTATTTAAATCAACAACCTTCATTACAAACTCCGAGTAATTAATGCATATAAACTGCATTCCCCCGAAAGTGTGTCTTATCAATGTCAAGAGACTACGCCAACATCACTGCAAGCTAACCATATCATCTCCCTTCTACTTTCAACAATATTTGAAATAATTAGGGATCATGCGCTTCAATTCAATCTCGCCATCTTTGTTTATAAGGGAAGAAACACAAATTTCTATTTCAACAATACATTACAATTGTGAATCTATAAACAATATTCCCCGACAATGGTGTGCCATAACCCCTTCTTTTTCCTTCGCCTAAATTAAAATTATCATCTTAATTGAATATAACCACAAACCATCCTATTTAAGATGACAGATGTGACTATTACAATAATTTAAATTGGCCCCCTTTTCGATAGTGTTTTGAGAAGGGATCCTGTAAAAAGATAGTTAAACATCATATCTAAAATATCCACATTAAAGGCACAAAAGTAACATCATCATTAAATCCATCAACAACAAGTTCACATTGAAATTTACTATGCCCCCACATATTTAAAGGGGCAAGAGGTAAAGATAACCATATTAAAATGACAACTTTTCAAAAGGACATTCTTACAAGATAATAAAATAAAATTAAACCATTAAATACGTAAATATTAACTCATATGAAATGCTTCAATAACAAGTAACTTCACATTGAAAATGTACAATACCATTACACATTTTAAGGGGAAAGAGGTTATGATAATTCTTATTAAAATGACAACAACTCAGAAGGACGTTCCTTACAAGATGATATCCTAAAATTTAAAATATTATATACATGCTAAATATTAAATTCATATTAAATGCTTCAATGAGCAATTAACTTCACATTGAACATGTACTATACCATCACATAGAAAAAGGGCATTGGGCAAGGATATTCACATTAAAAAGACCACAATTCAGGACGTTCTTTACAAGACAACATAATAAGGTAAAATATCTGATATAAAACAAAAATTAAGTTCATGTTAAAACTTCAATAACCGGGTTGCTACCACGATTTTAAGAACTTTTAGCAAACCTATATAATGTAAATATCTGCATTCTATGCCTATAATTTTAGAATACATACACTTCTGATTGGCATATTAACTTTGACAAATATTTTTAAAAAGTTAATATGCATATATATTAAAGATTACATATATTTATAGGTTTGGTTGTAGAATATATACACATTAAGTTAGCTCTAATACAACCACCGTGGATCAATAAAACGACCATTTCTATAAAAGAAAGATCAACAGACTTGAACTCAAGAATTGCTTTGTCCAAGCTGGAGATGATAGATTCTTGGAACATAAATACCGCATCAAATAAAAGGTAGGTCGCTTGAAATTGACCTTGAGGTGCTATTTTGTCAACCACATCAGATACAACATATACCTACATAGTTAAACACCTCTTTAAAAGTTTTTCCATCCTAATATGCATCAAAATTTAAAATATACAACTTTTAAAAAAAGGTATCAAGTATTATTAACTGGCAGAGAAACAACAAGATAGAACGGCAGGAGTAATCACGTTAAAGAGAGAACTGATTAACCATTTAT
Source organism: Picea sitchensis (assembly GCA_010110895.2). Lineage (NCBI taxonomy): Eukaryota > Viridiplantae > Streptophyta > Pinopsida > Pinales > Pinaceae > Picea > Picea sitchensis. The sequence goes on along the minus strand of SNQJ01S0023698.1, from coordinate 2,377 downwards.
TGAACCAGCCGTAGAATAAATTGAGGACGATGTTAGCAGGATAAATCCACGCACGCGAGGTATCCATGCCCGTACGTGGAGGTTCACCGGTCAATCGCACCGTAGATTTGGGGAAGGGCTTACTCAGCTAAGAAAGAAAACGCTCTGATTTCACTCAAACGCAAGGGAAATAATACGCCCAGTGGATTGGGGGTCGCCCAAACAGCATTGAACGATCTAACAAAGCTGACCAGCTTTTAACAAAAACTCAACTAACGGAAATCAAGATTCAACTATAATTTGATTTGGTGTTCACCTTTTGCAGGAAGACTCCGACCATTAAGGCGAGATGTACAGGAAGCACACAGTTACAGTGGTATTTCCATTGAAAAACGCATAACTCCCAACGACTAAATGGAAAGGTAAGGGATTTCGAAAAGCATACGGATTTCCAGTTGTAGAGCTAATGACGGAGAAATAAAAAAAACACAGAACCCCCAACGCTTAAAAGGAAATGCAAGGAAGGCACACATAATTCAATTGTTCGGGTTCCAGTAACGCGCATACCGTAGCAATCAATGAAGTTAAATGGATTCGGTCTGGAAGAGCCACGTAACGTAAACGGAACACACCGTGATAAATATAATATTTAACATTAATCCCAAATCCAACGCCTAATACACTGTGGCAACGCCGTAAACAAAGATATGTACTGACAATTCTCAAACGCAGACAAATGATGAACTAAATACCGTGAAAAGGACAAACACCGAGAAGTAGTAGTATGCAGAGGCATCCATTAACCCAAGAACGGAGCGACCATCAAACTCAGGAATTTACCTTAAAAAAAACGCGAGAAAATCAATCACCGTGAAAAAGGAAAGAGAGAAGAAGAAAAACGCAGGATTTTAAACCCCCATCGTATTTAGAAGTTTTGGGCCATTGCCACACTTAGTGGATCAACACGCAGAAGAGAATTCGAGATCACAACCCTACGGTAAATCCTCCCTGAGATAAACACAAGATCTATGAAAAAAAGAACACAATCAGACCGAGAGAGAAGGTGTTGGCAAGGTATCCTCCATTTCATTACCTGGATCGAGAAAAGTAAAATAATAAAATTTACACCACAGATCGAAGAAAAAGATTCTAACAACAGCGCAGATATTATAAACCATTATCAGGGGATGAATCGGATAGAACAAGTTCTCTCTCTTCCTTTTTGAAAGACATCAGAAACAATTTCACTAACCCTTTATAAACAATTTCCAGAATTAAAATCATACCATATCCACTCGCCCGCTTCGGAGAAGGCCCCACACCGCGTCAGGTCCCACGCCTGTCAGCTTCCCCACATCAATCACCGAAGGCTCACCTGCATCTCCCAGCCCAAACTAGGGGTACTGCCTCTTTAGCCCCCGAGCCAGCAAAGGGGCTGCTACACAAGAACTAATAGAATACTGGCTCCTCACTTCCACTACCGAAATAAATACCCCAACAAAGCTCAGATTACACCCAACTCCTCACAAGAGAATCCTCATTAAACCACAACTGGCAACAGAATCCACGCTAACCGCTCATCCCTTCTTCCTTCCTTTCCCTTTATTTATAGCCAAAATGAGACCCACCTACCTTCCTCGATTATTTATTAATAATTTTAATGTAACCTCCAATCAATTGGTCATTCAAGTGTCACTCATCCCTAGGGTTCTCCACAACACCATGTTTATTAATTAAAAATCTAAATTTCATCACACCCCCAAAATCGCCCTTAAGTTTCTCCTAGGATTCCTAGATTCCCTCTCTTGCTTTTATTCTCTTTCCTAAAATGACGTTTCTGAAATTTAGTAATTACTTAAATGATGATTCTTTTTCGCTTTTTCCCAATGTCCCCTACTTTCCAAAATTTAAGTTTCCTTTAATTCTTGTTTCCATATTTTTATTTTATATCATTTATTTATTTATTTATTCTTCTTCTAATCTCTCTTCCCATTTTTATTTATTATTAAATATATATATATATATATATTTTGTTAATCCCCCATTTGATAAAAGCGCTTAACATTCTTTTCAATATTTATATAGACTAACATTTTTATTTTATTATTTACTTATTTACTTATTTATTTATTTAAATCCTAGTTTTTAATACTCCCCTCTTTAAAAAATTTAAGTCTCCTTATAATTTAAACGCCACAGGTTTTGCTTAAATTAACTCCCTTATTGCTCTTACCCCCATTACCTTTTTAGAAGACTTTAATTAACTCCTAGGTGGGTGTTAGTTTACACCCTAGGTTCTCTTTTGGAGGATCTTTTCTTAGGGCCAATCAAATTTATCTTAGAGATGTTTCAATCTAGGTTTGATTTGAACAGGGTGACAAATTAATTAGGGGGGGGG